>PVJH01021642.1:0-38174 GCA_004026705.1 Nesogale talazaci
CCACCAAGGTGTACTGAGCGTCTCCCTCTGCTCTGTTGTGCTTAGCCATTCTGCTGATGGCCCCTGGTTTAAGGCATCAAAATGATGGTGATCAGTCTTGTGGACAGTCAGGAGATTGCTCTGCAATCAGAACTAAGAATCCCAAATCAGTTACCAATTGGGGAACACTGTAAGACATACATGGTTTGCCAGAAAGTGCCGGAAACACAGCTCCTGATCCTGCCCAGTTGGCTAGTTGAATCAAATGAGAGCATCTCTGAAGAGTTGTTTTAACTGGAAGAGATCAAGACAAACACTCTATCAAATAGGACAAATTGTGTGTGTGTGTGTGTGTTTAGGAGAGTGAGTGGGAGATGAGGATATCGGTGGATCAAGCTCATGCACAGCTGAGAGACCAATCTGGCGACAGTGGTTTACATGTTGCTGTGGGGTAGAATATGCTTTGACGGAGCTTCTAGTTTAAGACAGAATAGGAATAAAGGGTTGTTTATCCACTTTTCAAAATACCAGTCCGTGAAAACCTATAGGTTGCAACAGGACAATCGTGTGTACATAGAATGGTCATCCTGCAGCATTTCCCATGAGTAACACTGTGAAAGGGATGTGACTGTAGGCTAGAGCCATCCTGAGAGGGTGAGCGCTTGTAGAGCTGAACTATAGGAGCTCAGTTGACTGCAGGCTTAGTGAAGCTATATTGCATTTTCACCATGTTAAAGCTAACAGGGAGTAACACATACAGATGCAAGCAAATATAATAATGTAAGTGTTGGTTTCATTTATTGATGATAATTTTCAAGATACAGGGTTTTTTTTTTTAACAACTATACAATGAGTTTGGAACTACAGAAGTCTTTTTCGTAATACCAAGTGTGAGCAATGGGGGAAGCAATTGAGCTGGAATGTCCCCAGTCAACCTGTCCTTTTGGGAAATCCCATCTGTGATATTGAGTGATTGGTGATGGGGTGATTGAGTACCTTCTTGGAGTCTGAGCTTTTATGATAAACCCACCCTATCAGCTGTGAAGCCCTGTTAGTGTAGTGTTTACCCATTGGCTGGCTATCTGTAACCACCAGGTCCCCCACTGGGGAAAGACGAGTCTTTCTGCCCCCGTAAAGAGGCTGTTCCACTCTGTCTTATAGGATTGCCCTGAGTCAGAATTGACTCCATGGCCATGAGTTTGTTTGTTTTTAGTTTGTTTGATTTTTGGAGGTTATCGTTAGCTGTCATTCAACTTTCCTAGCTTCTCTGTATCTCCCAATCCTCTCCAGCATCTATCCCTAACCCGAGTTGGGTTATTGGTGCCTGGGGCCATCTGTGCCACTGCACACCTCTTTAATCAATGCAAATTGTAGCCACTCCTTGCTTACATTTTGTAGTGGAGGTGGCAAGCTCTGTGAGAGGAAGGATAGAAAGTTCTGTCCAGTATTAGTATGTTCACAAGAACAAAAAAAAAATGAAAACTAAGAAAAAAGTTGTCTTTGGGATTAATCAAGATACTTACTCTGCCAAAGAATCTGACTCCAGTGGTTCAATTTTTCTTGGTACATTTAAGTCTTTTACAAGTCTAGAGTTACATAACAGCCTGTCTTAGGAAGAGCATCGAGTTTGCAGAATCACTGCCAATTAACAATCAATCAGAAATTATAAAATCGGCCAATAGGGAAAAGAAATCAGCATCTACAGATTCAATAAAGGGAGCTTTTCAGGAATATTTTGATTGTGTGAAGCAAATAACCTGTTGAGCTTAGTAGTTGGTCGAGCTCCTACCCGCTCTAGTTGACGTGAAGGACTGCCTGCCTCACCTTGTGGCGCACGCTGGCCTTCCAGACAAGACCTAAAATAAACCAGCCTGGTTCAACTTGACTAATAATAACAGCTAGCCAGCATTTACTACGTGCTGACTGTGCCAAGCGCTTGAAATGTTATCTAATCCTTGTGCCCACCCTGCGTGTACATTACTAACAGCTTACAAAGAGCGCCCTCCCTGGTGAAAGTTTACTATGTGGCTGGCACTGTTTGAAGTATGCATTCTGCGTCAGTGTCTTTTAAGATCGGTCCTATCATTAATATTATAGTTAAGTTTACAGTTGAGGACACCAAGGCACAGAGAAAATTAAGTAATTTGTCCAGGGTCAAACAGCTGATAAATACCTAGAACCAGGGGACTTGCGTCCATCAGACACGGTGTAGCAAGGGTCAGCCTTGCCTGCTAGGATGAGTCCTCTCTGTTGACTGAGGTGCGGCCTGATCTTATGCACATTCCCTAACCTCTGTGGGCAATGACTGCAGTGCCCACGTCTTCTTACTGTTGAGAGACATACATGAATTAATATTTGAGAAGCACTCAGAAGAGTGCTTGGCATGTAGTGAGTGATGTGTATGGGTGTGTGTATATTTTAGTGTCTGTTGAATAAAAATAAATGCAATCTGGCTTTTCAGAGCCATAATGCTATGCTGCTTTTCATATATGACTTGGTTGTCATATTCTTTTAACAGATCTGTAAACCGTGAATCCACTTCTACAACCAGCTACCCCACAGCCCTACCCACTCTAATTGCTATAGATCCGGCCAGATTAGAAAGGAGAGCTTGGCAGGAGGTGCCCAGACCTTGGCTGCTGGTTGCAACTCTCTACCTGAGATGCTGTGATATCAGAGTTCGGTTTTCCTGGTTGGCTGTGTCTCAGAGCAGAGAAATGCAGGTGCGTGGAATGTGCTCGATGCTGGCAGACTCTGAGCTGATAGGGAACAGTTAGACACTCTCCTCGCCACCCTCCTTTTTGTTCTCGCTTAATTAATCTCAGTGTTTAAAATCACCAGAAGCCTTTGGGGTAGAACACAGATTCATAGGGCCTTGGTTCTGAAGAGCCAGTCAGCTTCGCTTGGTCCAGATTGGGGTCCAGGAAGTTGCTTTTTTTAAACCAACACCCTAGATCAATGGTTCTCAACCTGCGGGTTGCAATCCCTTGGGGGGGGGGGGCAAACAACCCTTGCACAAGGGTTGCCCAATTCATTACAGTAGTAAAATTACAGTGATGAGGGCTGAACCCTGGTAGCGTAGTGGTTGTGTGTAGGACTACGGCCCACTGGGATGGAGGTTCAATTCCAACAGCGGCTCCACAGGAGCAAAGGCTAGGCCTCCTACTACCACCACCAGAGGGAAGGAATGCGCCCCCCCCCTCCCCAAATAACGATGAAGTAGCAACAACAATAATTTTGTGGTTGGGGGATTCACAAGGTTGAGAACTATTACCTACATGGTTCATGTCAGTCGACCCCTGATCTCACATGGAGGAAAGGTACCCTCGTGTACCCGAGGATTCTCAAACATCATTGTGCCTGCAAGTCATTTGGCATCTAAGAGGCAGACTCTGGTCCAAGCAAACGTCTAGCCTTCAGTGCTGGTCTACAGACCACTTTGTGGAGTAGAGTCCTCTGTTTATGCGTGAGAGATATCCTGGCTAACTGGTGTAGGGGCTAAGAACGATATAAAATGTGCTCAAAGCTAAAGAAGGTCTTATTTTTTCATCCCTTTCCAGTGTGCAGGAGATCTTCACAGTGAGCAGAAATTAAGAAAAGAAAATGCGTACTCAGCTATTTCTGCCGGCTAGACTGTGTCATTTCATAAATGGAGCCCTGGGCCAGTATTCATAGCAACACTTTTTGATTTAATGATAGACTGAGATAAGGGTAATCAAACTTCATGCCTCAGGGCATAAGGTGATTGCCTACTGTGGTCAAGATGCAGTTTTTTCCCTTGTGGTTTGCACAATTGACTAGATGCATTAGAGAGACTACTCATGCTGCTCTTGGAAAAGTCGGCCGAGTCCTGGCAGAGAACTCCATCGCCTGAGATCACATGGGAAATGATCTGTTGGGAGATGGACAATCCTATCATCATTGGCTTTTATCATTTTTGTTTACTATAAGCGTCGAGGAGTCCCGGTGGTAGAGGGGTGACACATTGGGAAGGTTGAAGCCAGCAATTGCTCTGTCAGAGAAAGATGGGGCTTTCTTTTCTAGCCAAGATTTGCAGTCTCAGAAACCCAAGGGCAGTTCTACCCTGCCCAATAGTCACGATGAGTCAGAATTGACATGTGGTAGTGAGTTTAGTTCTGTTTTATTAAACGATAAAGGAGCCTTGGTAGTGTAGTGGTTTGAGGATTGAACTGCAAATTGCCTGACTGGCATTATAAGCCCATTGTGGGAGACAGATGAGGTTGTCCACAGCTTCGGAGTCCCAATGCATTGGAATCCATGAGTCTCTGTACACTACCAGCCACTGACCCACAGAATAAGGAAAAGGGTTGTAAGCAGGAGGCATTCTGGGACACAAGGTGGCAGCGGGTCCCGTTTTCTCTGTTAAGATACAACTATGGAATGCATATAAGAATTAAGATCTTGTTAGGAATGCCAGTGACCTAGATAAAACACTGGCCCCTCAAAGGCTCAGTCTTATTTTCTTTTTCTTTTTTTAAAGCTAAAATGGACTGGTATTGACCATTTTTATTTTTATTTATTTAAAAAAATCATTTATTGGGAGCTCATACAACTCTTATCATCCATTGTATATCAAGAAAATTTATACATATTTTTGTCCTCACCATTCTCAAAATATTTGCTTTTTACTTAAGCCCTTGGTATCAATGCATTTTTTCCCATCCAGCCCCGCATTCCCCTCACTCATGAACCCTTGATAATTTATAAATTATTATTTGGTCATATTGTACAGGGTCCAATGTCTCCCTTCACGCACTATTATCCACCCCCCAGGGAGGTGGTGATATGCAGATCCTTATAATCAATTCCCCCTTTCTACCCCACCTTTCCTCCTCCCTCTGGGTATCGCCACTCATAGCACTGCTCCGGAAGGGATCATCTGTCCTGGATTCCCTATGTTTCCAGTTCCTATTTGTCCTACTGTACATCCTCTGGTCAAGCCAGATTTGTAAGATAGAATTGGGATCATGACAGTGGGGAGTGAGGTGGGGGAGGAGCATTGAAGAACTAGAGGAAAATTCTATGTTTCATCATTGCTACATTGCACTCTGACTGGTTCTTCTCAGATGGGCTTTGGGTCCCCAATCTGCACTTCCCCTCATTTACAATGATAATGATTTTTTTTTGTTTTTGGATGCCTGATACCTGATCCCTTCACTACCACATGGTCACAAAGACTAGTGTACTTCTTCCATGTGGGCTTCGTTGCTTCTGAGCTAGATGGCCCCTTGTTTACCTTGAAGCCTTTAAGACCTCAGATGCTATCTCTTTTGATAGCTGGACACCATCAGCTCTCTTCACCGTATTTGCTTATGTACACATTTGTCTTCAGCAATCATGTTGGGAAGGTGAGCATAATAGAATGCCAAATTAATAGAACAAAGTATTCATGCATTGAGGAAGTACTTGAGTGCAGGCCCAATGTCCATCTGCTGCCTTAATACTAAACCTATAAATATATGCACCTAGATCTATTTCCCCATCATCATGTATAAATGTATTTACATATGTGTACATGCCTGTATTTAGACCTCTATAAATGCATTTTACCTCCTAGTTCTTTCCTCTCTTTCCTTTTACTTACCTCTTGTCCCACTATCATGCTCAGTCTTCATTTGTGTTTCAGTAACTTCTCAGTTACAGTGTCTTTGCTCAATCTCTGCCAGGCAGACCTCTTACACCTTCCCTTCCACTGATTTTGGATCACTTGTGGTTCCTTCGTCCCTTGGTTGGTTAACACTACCTCTTTTTCCCCACGTTCCCCTCTCTCATGTCACCGTGAAACTATTGGTCCAGTTGTTTTTTCCCACAGAATTTTCATCTAGCCTATCTTATCTAGATAGACCTGCAGAGAAAATAACATGCACACAAAAAACACAACATAGCAAGATAAAGCAACAAAAAAAGACAAACGACAACCAAAAAGACAAAAAATATCTATAAATAAATAAAAAGAGAAATGATTTAAAAAGCAAAAGCCTGTAAATAGTTCAAAGTCTGTTTGTTGACCCCTTGGAGTGTCCTCCAGTCTAGTCCACTGGTGTGCCACGCCCTGGCCCCAAAACTTATCCTTGGAACTCCCTGGGGACCATCCTGCTCCACTTCCCCACTGCTCTGCTGCACACTCTTAGGGTTTTGCCTTGGTGTGGTGGAGTTAGACGGAGCCAGTCCCAACACTGTGTCTCCAGTATTGTCCCCCGTAGGTGCAAGGGTCAGCGAGGGACATTATGTCGCATAGTAGGGCCAACCATATGGTCCACTCTGTGCATTGGCTTTTCTGAGTGGCGATATTGTCCTCAGGGCTTGGTGGGCCAGGATGCGTACCACTCTTGTCTTCCTTCCCCTAAATTTGCTCCTATGTGCGCTGATCAGGCATGCCCCTCTCCGTGAGCTACAGCTTCAGTGCTGTCCTCCTCTAAAGTAAATTCTTCTGGGGTGAGGGGCAGCTCTTCATGGAATTGGGATTGGGACTGTGCCCTCAGACCCTCTACTGGCTCCCGATCTATGCCAGCATGCACACTGTATTCACATCCTGGGACACCAGGTTTAAGTTCAGTCTTTTCATCTGTGGATGCCCTACCTTCTCCCACAAAGAACATGAGCATCTAGGAAGATAATGTGCATGAAAGTGCTTTGTAAAAACCAGATAAGTATTGCTCAGATGCAAGGTATTATGCTGGTATGCTGAGTTGTGTTTTATGGAATTACTGTTTATTATAATCAAAAATATATAAACTCATACTCTATTTGATGATATCATACGCCTAATGACAGAGAACATATATTGAGTTCTTAATCAGTGCCAAGCACTGAAATGCTTTATCTGCATTCTTGTATCACTCTCACAGCAGCGCTTAAAAGCACATACCTTTTTATTCCTGGTTTATAAATCAGGATACCAACATGGAATAAATACCAGTTAGTTTCCTAGTTCTGCTGTAATACGTTACCAGCATTTTAGTGACCTGAAATGGAGCACAAGGAGCCCAGGTGTCCTGCTAAGTTATGCTTTGGGTCGGTGTCCTCAAGACCAGCAGAGAGAAGCCACCCCCTGCTCCACAGGAGCAACAGGGATATTTCCACTCCCATTAAGAGTGAGAAGCTCAGAAACCCATATAGGGAAGCCCTATTTTGCCCTATGTGAGACAGAACTGACTTGGTGGCAGTGAGTTTTGAGAAAGCATTGCACACTTATTGTCTTTCATTTCTGCAGGTCAGAACCCATCAATTGGGTAAAATCAAAATGTTAGCAAGATTATATTCTTCCTGAAGCCTTTAGGAGAGAATCCAATTCCTGTCGTTTCCAACTTCTAGAACCCACCTGCATTTGCTGGCATGTAGCCCCTCCTCCGATGATAGAATTTTTGTTAAATTTTCAATCGCATGATTCAAATCTCTACTTCCATAGCCACTCCTCCTCTGACTTTTCTGCAGCCTTTGTTCATTTTTAATGACCTTTGTGACGAATTTGAGTTCACCTGGATGATTTAGATAATCTTCTTATGCTAAAGTTGCTCAATTAATCATGTTTACAAAATCACAGGTTCCAGGTGCAGACAAATTTTTTTGAGTGGTGCCCATTACTCTGACTACTCAGAGCATATAGCAGCAACAAGGTCAGAATTCACATTCAAGCCTGTCTGACTTCTAGATCTTCATCTCAACCATTCCTACCTTCGTAAACAAGGAAACCACCACACCCGAGTCGATCCTGACCCAAAGGACCCTGGAGAGCAGAGTAGAATTGTCCTGTAGGGTGTCCAAGACTGTAAATTGTCGCATAGGTAGACTGGCACATTTTTCACCCACAAAGTGACTGATGGCTTTGAATGTAGACCTTTTGAGTAGTAAGCAAGTGCTTTAACTTCTGTGCCACCAGGACTTCTTCCATTAATGTGACAAAAACCCAAACCAAACACACTGCAATCAAGTAAATTCTGATTCATAATGACCCTGTGAACCACATTTCTTTAAACCTCCTCAAGGAAAAAAATATCTTAGAGCCGTGTGTGTATATGTATGTGTGTATATGTATATTTATACACACATGTATCCTATATGTGTCTATCTTACATATATGTATAGCATACATTCATAGTAGTAGTCAACCATTTATTCTTCCAAGGCTAAATATTATCCATCTAATTGACTAAATTTAGAATCTTGGAATCTAGTAGTCTTTATTGGGTGACTTTTTCCTAAAAGTCTTGTGGGATATTAAGAATGTCTTTGAAAGGCATTCCCAGTTCAGTCTAAGATGGCTGAAGAAAGATGGCCAGAAACTGGGCATCCTTTACTGACTCTGCCACCCTCTTGTGGCTAATTGGATGAGGAGTTCAGATGAGGCAGTGCTACCCCATCCACTGGTACTCGAGACCACAGTCACTTTTCCAGCTTGATGTCTATATGGGCCAACCAGGATGTTTCTAACAAACTGTAGAAAGTTGTCAAGAATCGTCCCTCTAACTCTCTTACCCACCATTTCTCTCTCCTTCTCTTCTTTTTGTCAGCCCATTAACTCATTTCTGAGGTTCAGAAAAGATTAAGCATGACAATCTGGAAGTTTAGAAATTTTGGCTGATCTTAACTAACATTGGGCAGTTGTCTCTGAGTTGATCCTGACTGAAGGAGATCCCACATAGGTCAAAGTAGAACTATGTCTCATAGGGTTTTAAATGACTAGTTGTTCTGAAATAGCTCTCACAAGGCATCTCTGTGTTGACTCAAATTGCCAACTATTCCATAAACAGACAGGTAGGTACATTAACCGTTATCATCACTCAAGTACCTCCAGCACAGTCACTAGCCAACAAAACATCGATGGTCAAGGCAGTTACCTGACTGGCCTTAGTTTCCTACTGTGTTAGTCCAGGTAGACTAAAAAATTCATAGACATGCATATGGATGTAAGGGAAAGGTTTATATACAAGAGGAATGGAACATTAGGAAATCATCCCAACCCAGTCCAGTCCAAGGTCACAAATCCGGTGTTAGCCCATATGTCCAACACCAGTCCATAAAGTCCCCTTCTGACTCACGAAGTCATAGGCCAGTGGGTGCAGTGTTGTGTGTCCGGTGGCAGTAGAAGCAGCAAAAGCATCTCAGTGCTGGCAAGGGTCTCTCTGCAGCTCCTCCGGCTTCTGCGGTCTGGTTCCATCAGGGTAAGGTCGTGTGGCTTCTCCTCTGGCTCCTCCAGTTCCTCAGACACTGCCATCTTGTCAGTCGAGCATCTCCCAACAACTAAGGAGATGGTCTCTCATCTCCACGAGGGAAGTATCACGAGACTTAACCGAATTCTTAGAGGAAGCCATGACCACAGAGTTCTCTTTGGCTATCTCCAGATTGACAGGCTTGACTCCAGCCCTAGACTTCCAATCATGAAATTGACATCAAGTACATGACTGCCACACCTACTTAAAACAAAGTGCATTAGGAATGGACAACAGAGTCTAGAATTATCACTATGGTTTTTTCTAGTGATAGGATTCCTCAATGTTATACTTATCTTCCTATTTCAAATAAGATGATCAAATCTAGTAGTGATTTGATTAATCTTGTTTTTCATTAACTAAAAGTTTAATTAACTTCATAAAGAGCTATGTAGCCATCTATAGAGACAAACATACAGACACTCAACTTCTAAATTTTTATTTCCCTTTTACATTTTACACTTGCTCTTTTCTCTCATGATCACTTAAACTTAATTGCAGCTAATATAATTTTAGGCTCTATTTTAAGAAGTACATAGATAATATTTTCAGTTAGCAGTAATTGCACCTATTTCAGCTCTCTGGGTTGATATACTACCATTGGACAATTTCCTTGTAATTTTCAGATATAACCCTAAAATTCCATCCACCTTTGAGCACACAGGGTGTTATGGCAAATGGATTTCCCCCTGTCTGGTTTGTAGTGGCTGCTGCAGTTGAGAAGCAAGGGCTCACTACAGGGAAAAGAATGCCTTCTTTGGTTGATTAGCAGCATCTATGGAACAGCGAGGGACTATGGCAGCCATTGTGCAATACACTTGCCATCTTGACTGAGTTTTCTTGAGACACATCCACACTGGATGTGGCCTTTGTACAGCCTGGTGTTTTAAGGCAGGTGTCGTCTGACGTGATGTCCCAGACAGTCACGTGATGAGAGTGTGAAAAAGGAGCATCAGCGGTTAGGTGTTGGTCTGCTAACCACAAGGCCTGCCCTCCAAACCCACTACCAGCTCAGTGGGAGGAAGGTGAGCCTTTCTACGACCATAAAGGTTTAATCAGAAATTCACAGGGGCAGATCCACCCTGTGCTCGTAGGCTTGCGATGAGTCTGAATTCACCCGCTGGCGGTGAGTTTGGTTTGGATTTAACCTATTAGAAGGAAGACCCTAGTTCCCAAAGAATAGGGACATTTGACAATGATCATTTGACCCACTTCTTACCATTTGCTTTATTCTGTTGCAAGTATTTTCACCATTGCAAACATTTTACACTAACTCAAAAAATGTGATGTTTGCTGTTGTGGAGATTACTTTACCATGGGTGTATAAGTGTAAATATTTTTAAAAACTATACCACCAGCTGAGCCCTGGTGGCATAGTGTACTGTGTGGGACTGCAGCCCACAGGATTGACAGTTCAAATCCAGCAGCAGCTCCCCAGGAGCAAGGTTGGGCTTCCTGCTCCCATCAGGGCAGTGATGCCACAAAAAAAAAAAAAAAAGAAAAAGAAAGAAGAAAAATACCACCACCACCACCACCACACACATCCTGAGATTTACACAAATGCACATATTGTGAGACTTAAAAAGATAAACTTTGAAGTCAGACAGAAGCCTGTTGTCGTCCAACCTTATCAGTTTACTGGATTAGAGAAATCAGGCAAATCTTGTTTCTGTCCGTCTTTGTTTCTGTTTGGGTAAAGTGAAAAATAATGCCACTTTTCCTAAAAAGAGATGTGAAATCAATTAGGGGATAATGAGTGTAAAATTGGCCAGGACAATTCTTAGAAAGCAGTTAAATGCTCAGTGCGGTTGGGTTTGTCATCATTGGAATGCTTTGGGCTACACTGAACATAAAACTGAACTCAAAATTGCCTGAGCAATACAGTGTATTAAGTCACATAATTAGAAGGCATAAGAAGGGGTGGTTTCAGGGGTGGTTTATTTGTTGGGGTTACAATATGATAAAAAAAAACTCAAGTGCTTTTCATCTTTCTTCTATTCTTAGCCTGTCACTGTCTGTTCCATGAGAGAAAAATGAGGCTGTCTGTCCCCAATATCGGGTAACTGTGATTTGGAATTAACTTAGTAGCAGTCGGTGTGGGGGCTGATGTTTGAAGAACCCTACTGGGCTTAAGTGTTAGACTGCTGAATGAACGATGGGTGCTTTGAACCCACCAGCTACTCCTTGGGAAACAGATGACATAATCTGCTTGTGTGAAGATACGGAGACCCTGTGGGGTAGTTCTGCTCGGCTCTGTCAGGTCCCTGTGAGCTGGCATCAACTCCACAGCAGTCATATGGTGTCTATTACATAAGCACATCCAGGAGTACTTTAAAACTATAGAAATTTGGCATGTGGCCAGTCATATTTCTTTGCCATTGTTTAAACATTTTGCATACCTGGAACAGGTCATGCATTCCATTAGGCAATTAAAAACATCAAAGATAGGATATTAAGAGACATTGTTGCAGAAAATAGAATATGTAAAATCGGTTTGTCTTTGCTTGGGGTTCTTGTTTATTTTTCTTCCTCACTCTCTCTGTATTTTTTTTTTTACTGTAGCTTGTCTTCATGAGAAATAAAACACCCCTGGCCAGATTAGCCCTTTGAAACATCATAATAAACACATGCCATAATTATAAAGGCCCTTTTATTTCTGGGAAGCAAGAACCAGAAACTCCATTCTTCTCATCTCTGTAAGACGTTTCATGATTGCAAATTCACATTTCCTCATGGTCCCTACTTCAAAAAACATTAATCTTTGAAGCACTCACCTTAAAAACCTCACGTCCGTGAAGGAAAGTTATCTGCTCCTGCTGCTGCTTCTTTTTTTAATGTTTCTGTTCATTTAACAAAATATATTGCTGGCTACCTGAGGGGAACCTGCGCCCGGCTCCATGCTTCCTTCACTGTGTACTGTTTAACCTCATTTCCTCGTACAGCGACGCAATAAATCAGCCCTGCAGCACCGTGAATGTAGGCAAGGAGGTTTCTCCTTTCCTTCACTAGTACACCTGATCTGCTTTTGGATTCAGATATAAGAATTAAGCACTGAAATTCTCAATATCTGAAATTTCTTTTTTTAGTGGTTTATGGTTGTATTTTTGTTCACCAATGTAAAGCTTTTTCCAATAAAGCTTGTATCCCTTAAAGGCAAACAATAGTCTTTGTTCTACTGTCCTGTGTCCTTCCAGACTGCACTGCTTGCCTTCCTGCCTCTCTGAGTCCAGTTAATGCTCAGTTCAAAGTCGGATTCTGCCTCTTAGCCTCTCAGAGTCTAGCTTTCCTTACTGGAAAGCCGAGATTATCTGTTTGTCTCTTGGAGGTGTCCAGTTTTAAAGAAGAAATGCATGCAAGAAAACCATTGCTTGTGAGTCGATTCTGGCTCATAATGAGCTGACGGGATTGAGAAGAGCCGTCCCCTCTTGGTTCCCAGGCTGTCAGTGCAAACAGGAGCAGACTGCTGGGGCTGTCCCACATGGAGGGGCTGGTGGCTTCAAACTGCCCACCTTCTGATTAGCAACCCAGCACTGAACCACTGTGCCACCAGCACTCCTTTCTGACATAAGGGCTTAATGAATTATAGCAACTTGGTGACTAATATTGCTTCCCTCTGCCCCCCCTCAAATGTCTGAAATATAGCGTTTCAAAAAGTCCATGGAAAACTCCCATTGTTTTTAGTTCAGTTTTTCCATTAACTGTGTGCAGAACTCAGCCTCTCAGAACATCTCTGAATGGCTATATCAAAATGCATAATGAGATGAAAGATATACAGCAACAATTCTGCTTAGAGATGGGCATTTCTTGAACACACAATGAAAAAGATACTACCAAAATATGGGGACACATTGCCACACAAATTCTGAGTAGCATTCTGGCAACCAATATCAAGTAAATCTGGGAAAAGAGTGTGTGTTGTACTTGCATATAATGAATTGTGACACAAATAATGGACCATGTACTCTCAGTGAGTTAGCCCTGTTACAGCAGCTTGAACCAAGTGGTAGTATTACTTTACTGGAGTCTTTCCCTATACTCATGCTCTTCTTCATTGCTCCTCTATGCAACACATCATAGTTGAGTGAATTCAAGCGTCAAATCCAGTGATAATTGCACCCAGCACTGGCTTTGTGGGTATGTGACCATGCAGTCAACTAGGCGCCCACCCTCAGAATAAACTGCTGTCGCCATCTTGAAATGTTTAATTCTTTCATCAAACCCCCCCAATGCCATTCTTTTACTGGTATCCCTAAATCATGTCACCAGTCCTGGTTGCCTCTTTTCCGCAATAGAACCTTTTCCGCTTATCTTTCTGAGCACACAGAGAGTTGGAAAGAGTCGCCGCAGAGTGACCACACAAAGGCGATTTGCTTGATATCTTTGGGTCTTGGTTTTCACTCTTAAAAACTATGTCCTGGTGTCCACAGGATTTCTTCTCCCAATTATACTGTAAGAGCTCAGTGGATTATAAATCTGGTGAGCATACCTACAACTCTCAAAACCAGAATGTGAACCAAAGAACAAGTATCAAAGCTATCATTGTGACCTTCCAATTTGTGGAAGGCTGTCGAGGACAGTGGAAGGCCAAAAGGCATCTGCCAAGGGCCCAGTCAGATTAAACCCATGGCAGATCTCCTCAAGCCACTGGCAAAGGCCTAGAACAGCCTGTCTGTCAATCATAGATCATTGTAATCCTGACTCTACTGGATACTTGGTGGGTTGACCTCCCTCTAGACCAAACCTGAACTCGTTGTAGATGCAAAGATCTCTCACATGTTCCATGACAACAATTTTTCCCTGACTTTTAAAATATTGATAATTGTCCTTTCTTTCTTACTTATTGTTTGAATTTTAAAATTATTATTCTTGTTTTATCCTCACCACTTCATTTAGTTTTTGTTCATTATTGCTTCTGTTGGGGTTACCAGTTTGTGAAGCACAGGAGTGAATGCAAAGACATAATGACTGATACAAGGGTCTATAGAGGGAGCAGGGCTAGGGGTGTGGGGGAGAAAGGGAGGGTGAGGGAATTTCCAGAGTAAACAATGAAGGTGGTAGGGATCAGTAGCACTAGAACTGAATGTGGTTATACAACTCATTTGAAAGGCAATTTAATCATGGGGTGGGGAGAGAGTGTTCTAAAGCTGATGGGGTTAATGATTGTACAATTATTTTTGATACAATCAAACGGTTGAATTGTATGATATGTGGATTATGTGCTAATAAAACAGTAAAACAAGAAAAAGAAATTTGACTTTGAGGATGATGCTTGCGGCCTCTGCACCCTCTACTTCAAAATGAAAGCAAAACCTGGCTTGGAAAGTTGAACTTTCTGCTCAATGTAATTGAAACCTTTGACTTCTCCACTAGACCTTGGGGTGAAAACATGTGCCATTTGGGAATTTTGCAGCTAAAACTAAAATTGATGGAGCACTAGCATTCTTTCACTTCTTTCATTTGGCTCTCGGCTTTTGTGCCCTTTAGTTTTTTGGGGTTTGTTTGGAGCTAATTTCCCGGAAGAGACTCATACTGATATGTTTGCCACCCATTAAACATGCCCTCTCTTCCCCACCACCTGGTGCACACACACACCTGAATCAAGACCTTAACACTCCCATTTACAAACATGGACATCCTTGAGAGTTCTCATGCTCAAAGCCAGAGCTTTGGTGTTTAGGAAGGTGAGCATGAAAATAAGATTAGGAGTCCTGGAGCGGCACGAATGCTTAAACACTGGGCTACTAAGTGAAAGGTGGTTGATTGAAACCCTCAGAAGTAAAACCCGAAGAGGAAAAGCTGCTTCCAAAAGATCACGGCCCTGACCCCACTATGGTTCAGTTGTACTGTGTACCCGCGGGGTCACCATGAATGGGAATCAACTCAAGGGCAACAACAGCAGCAACAAAACAACAGTGTACATGTTTCACCTGCTGTCCGAGGGAGCACAGAGCAGTCTGAGCCATCCACACCCTTGGAGAGCAGAGGGAAGGCCAGCTGTGGGTGCAGCTGGTATACTTTTACACTTCCAAACTTTTAACTTTTAGAAAGGATGCCACAGTGCCCTCCCTGTGGCCCAAATAACTTAATTCTTTGAGGAATTCAGTCCCCGGAAGACTCCAGAGAGAGGTTCCACCAGTGAGTCTCTTTCACGCTGGATGGACCTAAGAACTTTGCTGGCTCAGACACACTGCCCCTGAGGAGACCTGCTTCTGAGTGCAGGCTGAACCTATGCGGCCGTTCAGTGGTGGGCACAGCCCTCGCTGACATGGGTGCTTGTCAGCATCAAGTTGCTTGTTCAACATCAAGCTGAGGTCACCAGCAAAGCGAACTGATAAGAGACATTTCAAAGAAAACAAACAGGTCTCAATGAGCTGAGATTTCGCAATCATCATTTTTGGATATACTTTCTGTTCTGCATGAAGCCACCTTCTACTTGAGCAAATTTTGGATCACAAGAGAATTCAACGCTCAAAGTGTCTCTAATCATCCAATTAAATACTTGCATCATTAAGTCAGCCTCTCCATTTTGCCAGCTTGCTGATGGACTTTTTCAGTTGAAAAGAGATGGGGAGTCTTTCTATAATGTTAAAAGCTTATAAACAAACCCAGGGTAAATCACAGGACCAGAAGCCAATTAAGATCAAAGTTGTGATGCTTAGTGGGGTGACACTGATCAAGAGGTGTTAATGCAGATTCTTAAACAACTCTGATTTCAGAGGTGTGTGTGTGTGTGACTAACAGAATGAATAAAAAATATTTTTTCTATCTTCTAGACCTAGTCGGTAGTATCAAGTCTTTGGGTACTTGGAATGACTGATTTAGGATGTGGTGAGGTTGTTTGTTTGTTTTTTGGTACAATGTAATTTATTTTTTCATTTCCTTTTAGTAGAGAAAAACTTGCCTTTTGCCCCTTTTGTGTAGAAATAGGATGCTTCACATAGAAGCCATGGAACCAAATGGGAGTTGACTTACACTTTTGCTTAGTAAATCTTTCTTCAGTCCCCTCTTGGGGGTGTGTTTGTGTCTGCCTGGTGTGTTTGTGTCTGTATCAGTCTTGACTGCACAGAGTCGAAAAGGGCCACAGAGACAGTGATGTCTAACTTCTTCCTGCTCCAGCACCTAGAGGCAGGCAGACTTACAGAATCATCCTTAGCTGCTTTGAAATTCATTTTACGAGTAGGAAAAATCACTCTATGTGATCAAATTTGGAAATGGGTGTGTGTTTGGGTAGACTGGAGAAACAAATTCATAAACACGCATATGGATATAAGGGGAAGTTTTATATACAAGAGGAATGGAACATTGAGAACGCATCCGAACTCAGACCAGTCCAAAGTCATAAGTCCGATATTAGCCCATATGCCCAATACCAGTCTATAAAGTCTTCTTCCAACTCACAAAGCACATGCAATGATGCCAGCACAAACACAGAAGCAGAGTCTTCTGTATCCAGTGGTGGTTGAAACATGTCAGCACTGGCAGGGGTCTCTCTATGGCTTTTCCGGCTTCAGAGGTCTGGTTCCATCAGGGTAAGATGCACTACCATCTTGTCTTGTCAGTCAAGGGAGATAGTCTCTCATCTCCACCCCTACATTCTCAATCATGAAATTGACACAAGAGTACTTGACTTTCATAGTGTGGGATTCCAGCAGCCAGTTATCTTCAGAGTAAAATCTCAACTGTAGATCTCAACTGTAGTGAGCTGTAGAAATTAGTTTATGAAAAGCATGTGTTTCATGTTGAGCTACACATGCAAACAGAAGTTTAGCTGAAGCTTCTGTTGTCACTTATGTGGATTGTGGTAAAGCCGGCTGATAACGCCAGCAAAGAGAAAGACAGGTGATAGTAAACATATTCTCCTTCTTTGTCCTCTTATTGTCATGTGTCTTTCAGTTGATAGTGTCCCTGTAGAACAGAATAAGGCTTCCTGGGTTACCCAGTTTACGTCCCTTGCAGAGGCTGCTGTTTTTCAAGTATTGCCTTTTGGTTCCAGCTGGGCTCATACTCACCCCAATACTCAGAGGGCAATACTTTAAGGGCAAGTTTCATTGTCCTATACACATCTTCAGCCTAGAAAAGAGAGACCTCGTATTATTTTCCTCAGACTGTCTTCACAAAATGACCGTAATTTTGTCCTACAGTGTGGCAGGAGATGAAGTTGTCTGCTCCCGTAAAGATTTAAAGTCTCAGAAACCCAAAGTGGCAGATGTAGGATTGCTGTTGGTAGCAATTGCCTCAATAGTCGTGCATTTGGTTCAGGTTTCTCTCACCGTGCGGGAGGGCAGCAGTGTGAAACCTAGGCGTTCATTGGCAGGGCTGGTGGCTTCTGGAGGTTCTGAGAAGGACCTCCTGGCTTCTGGTAGTTGTGTGCAATCCCTGGCAGCACTTCCCTGTCTGCTGCCATCTTCAGAGAGACCTCTCTGTTTTTCCATGTCATTTTCTTTTACTGTTCAACCAAAGGAACCTTGGTGGTGCGCTGGCTCCAGTGCTGGGCTTTAACTTAAAGGTTAGCCATTGGAACCTTCTGGAGCTGGCATACTGGAGAAAGATGTAGGAGTGAGCTTCCTTTAAGACCCCTCAAACCAATGACCCACTGTCACTGAGTCCTCTTTTGCGCCTAGCAACCCTGAAGGACAGACTAGAACTTACCATTGGGTCTCTGTGACTGTCACTCTTCATGGAAACAGAGCTCTTGTCTTCCTCCTGAGGAATGTCTGGAGGCTAATGAGTTTTAACAGCTGACCTCGGGGTGGCCACCCAGCGTGTAAACCACTACCCCGCCAGGACTCCGTGGACCTGGATTACAACCTTGGACCCACTATGGTGCAATTCTACTCTCCTCTTTAGGAGTGCTGTGAGTGGGAACCAGCTCACTCGACTACAATGGGTATAGGCTTTGTTTGATATTTACTATGGTATGGACATTAAAGTCAAGTGTCAACAACTGGCTAAAAATGCTTTTTGCTATAGATATTCACATACACAATTACATCCACTTCCCATTTGCTTTCCCTGGTGGAGATTTGGCCTCTGAGGAGTCTAAGCCACATTTACCTCTCTCCCTTGTGACTGTAATTCTTCATATTTGATGCAGAAGGCAGTTGCTTTATCACAAGCACCAGGAGAATAACAGTGATTTTGATTTCACTGAGATCGTTATGAGAAAAGATTAAAGTTCACTCTAAAAATAGACATTGTTGTTGCTGATTTCATAGTTCACTTTATATTTTGGAAGCTTAAAGAAGGAACAGGTTGGAATAAGAGAGAAGAAAAGCCAAACTAATATGGTAGTTTAACTGAAATATACAAATTACCTCCATGTTTTCTCTTACTGAGTCCCCAGAGTATACCTATGACATATACAATGATAAGAGTTTATTCTCCACAAGTTCCCATCTAAAATCTAAAATTAACTGTATATTTGAAGAAACACATGTCAGTGTAAGCAGATTCCAAGTATTAGTGTTAACGCTGTTTGACATAAGAGCAATAACTATATTCACCAAGAAAATTCCTGACTTACTTGGGAAGAACTGTGATTGTTAAAATAGAGGATCTCTTCAACTTTCTTATTTTAAATGTGAAGACAAAATTCAAAAATCACAAAGTATTTTTTTTTGTGTGTGGCATCACTGCCCTGGTGGGAATAGGTAGCCCAGCCTTGCTCCTGGAGAGCTGTTGCTGGATTTGAACTGTCAACCCTGTGGGCCACAGTCCCACACACAACCACTAAGCCACCAGGGCTCAGCTCAAACACAAAGTATTTTTAAAGGAGGAAAAAACACATTTAATAACTCCCTTTTCTTTTCATCTGTTTATTTATATTCTTTGTCTGTTTCATACAGTTGTTTTTATAAATTGGTGGTCAGTGAACATAAAAAGTCTTATATTTTACTTAGCATTGAATTATAAGCTAAGAGTTGCTAGTCTTCATTATTATCATTTTAATGATTGTGTAGTAACCCACAAGGGTGGTGTCATATATTCATTTCAACAATTTCTTTAGGTTTGTTTCCTTTAAAAAGTTTTTTACCATCACTTTTAAGGGCTATATTATGCATTACACTTTAGTAAGGTTCTTCTTCTTTTCTAGTTTAGATGATTTGCTTAAGATAAATTATCAGAAGTATGAAATACCAAATCAATGGATAGTTTTGTTAGTGTGTGTGGATCTGAGGATGAATTCTATACATTTCCAAATTGTTTTCTGACATGCTTGAATTAATATACCCTACTAAGAACAATATATTGGTGCCATCACAATGGACTTTACTGGCATTAGATATCTATTAATTATATTAAAAGTAAAAAAAAAAAAGTTTAGCCAGTATAAAATTGTATCTCATTGGTATCTTTTTTTTTTGTTTCTTGCAAGCAGCCTCATTTTTAAGACACTAGGACAAGACACATTAGGGACAAGTGTAAGACTGCTTGACACATAGAAAGACAATCAAAAGACTGTTACTGGGGAATTGTCATGCATCTCCATTCTAATCCAAAGCTCCCTATGCCTCAGCAATAGATCCAGCTCTGACAGGTAGTTTCAGTCTCCCATAGAATTAGAAAGAGTGAGCCAGGAAGTAACATTGCAGTAGGCAGGCAGTTATCTTGAAGGATCTATGAAATAATTACCACCCAAGCAGAAAATATCATTTATTTGGTTGCAGGACAAACCATCCCCAAACTGAACATTTAAGACTGTAGCCGTCATTATTTAGGATATATATCTGCAGGGTGAGCCCAGCTCTGCAGGCAAACTCATCTCTGAACCACGCGGTACCAACCTCGGTTTCTTCCCAGCAGCTGGGGGCGTACTTCTAAGATGCTGCATCCCTTGGGTGGGGTCCCTTGGATCAGGAGAGAGCTCAGTGAGGGCTTACAGTTCAAGACTTGCTTCCTCTCTACTTTGTCCTCTTCATGAAGGCTTCCCCACAAGAAGCTCAAGCTTCCTTCTACTATGGTGGCTGAGTTCCAAGAAAATGTCCAAAAACATCGGAAGTAGAAGCTACCAGTTTATTAAAACTTCGACTCAGAAACATTATATTCATTATATTCTATTACACAAACAGTCATAGCCTACTTTCAAGAAGATAATATAGACACCACTGCTAAGTGAAAGGAATATTAAAAATTCAGGGGCCATGTTTTTAAACTTTCATAGCATACTGGTCTTCCCCCTCCCCTGTCTTCCAGAGGGCTGGGAATTTATAGAGTATTCCATATGACCCAGTCCATTATTCCCCCAAACAAAGATGTCACACCAGTGTTTCTTGAACTTATTATTCCACTATTGGGAATCTAGCAGTCTTCCTCCCACTACCCAAACCACCCCAGAAAGCCAGCTTTCAGTGTTTTTAATGATCTGTGCCATTGTTCTTTTCTATTGAGGTAAAGGCTAGAGGTTGATGTAAGTGAGTGATGCGTCTCAAAATAATAATATTCCTAAGTATATCTGACAGAGTTAGAGTAAGAAAACACTTAACTTCTCAGGAACTGCCTTACTTCTGAGACTCCTGATTGATTGCTGAGTGGTTGACTTGGTGTATCAGGAAAAGAAAAATTATTTGAACAGCAGATTCCTGACCAATGAGAGAGAAGTCATAACATCAGAAAAGGCACAGAGGGAGTCATCAGAGGTGGTCGTCAGAAATGGTGAGAAGGCGAGACAGCAGTGGACATAGGAGAGAAATAAACCAGAGAGATGCTCGTAATAATTTCCATGGCAATAACCATAATTATAGTAAACACTCATCATACTCATTATTTGTTTGACACTGTTGAAAAGGTTTGTGATACACTGAAGTCTCTAACTTTCATAACAACCCGCTTAGATAGATTCAATCATTGTCCCCCCTTTTTTTTTTGGCATCACTGCTCTCCGGTGGTGGGAGTAGGAGGCCCAGCCCCACTGCTAGAATTGAACCTCCGTCCCAGTGGGCTGCAGTCCCACGCACAACCACTACGCCACCGGGGCTCAGCCCTCATTGTCCCCTTTTTACAGACGCAAAGTGCAGTACTTTTCTGAGTTCACATAGATAATGAGTAGTGGAGCCAGGATATTCCTAAAGAAAAGCCAGGCTGAACCCCCGGGGAGTAGTGGTTGTGTGTGGGACTGTGGCCCACTGGGCTGGTGGTTCAAATCCCGCAGCAGCTCTCCAGGAGCGAGACTGGGCCTCCCACTCTCACCAGAAGGCAGTGATTGCCCCCCCCCCAAAAAAAAAAAAAAAGAAAAAAAGAAAAGCCAGTTTCCTCACTGAGTTATTCCACCATTCCAAATTCACTGCCTTCAAGTTGATGCCGGCCCTATAGGTCTGGGTAGAACTGCCCTTCTGAGTTTCTGAGTCTGGAACTCTTCACGGGAGTACAAAGCCGCACCTTTCTGCAAGGATGTTTATTTGCAGGTGTGGAGAGAAAATAGCCACTCTCTCTTGCCTCCTGCCTTGTGTTTCTTGTCTTGATGCTTCTTCGGCCATCTCATTGGGATATGCTGGGGTGAGGCCAATAGCTTCACATAGTACTATTCTTTTCTTTACCCCTGAAGAAAGAAAGCTTAGGCTGGAGCGTAGACAACGTTCTAGATGTGGGGCCTTCCTGTCTTCCAACAACAGTAATGAAATTAGGCTAGTAAATGTACCAGCCTTCTTATTCAGCAAATTACAAATGCTTGTTTCCCCTTTCCCTCTTTTCTTCTTCCTGGTGAGGTGATGAAGACCCTAGTCCCGGGAGTCCAACTGACTAACTCCACAATTGAGTTTTATGACTAAAAGTAAGTTGCCTCTTCAGTTGCTCATCTATGAGTCTGGAAACACCGTAACAGTTTCACATAGGGGGCTGGGCACAAAGTCTAGTGCCTTCAGCATGACGAGCATTCAACTCTGTGTAGTGGGGTCATCCTCACTTCTAATTTTCTAGTCTCCAGCATGTTCACATCACATACGATTACAGATGTGGTGGGTAAACGCTTTCTTAGGCAATGCTTACTTCATGATTTGGTCTGTGAACCTATTTTCATGAGCAGGTCCTAAGTCTGGCCTTTCCAGAACTCCATCTAATCAGAAAGTTATGTCAATGGGCAGTGTTCCCATGGTGGCACATCCATGGTGGAAATGGGTGAAGTGTAGATCAGGGAAAGACATCACATGGGTAATAACATCTGCCTTGGGTCCTAAAGGATGTTTAGGAACGTGCCTTAGGGACTTGTTGGTCAGAGCTGTTGAGGAAGACATTGGAGATAGAGCACACAGCAGAAGAGGGTCTGGTGATGGGCAGACAAGCACTGTATGTGGAAACAGGATTGTTGATATTTACTTGAGCAAAGGAATCAATGGTGTAAGCATACTGTGCTGATGCAAACCTGCGACTAAAAAAAGCGCTGATAATAATACTACTTCTTCTCACTTGTATAGCACTTTTACAATTCACAAAGTATTTTTGCTCCCATTTTCTCACCTGTCCCTTTCAAAGCCTGTAGAGAACTACTCAGCAACAATGCCCCCTCTTTCCTCACCTCAGAAGCCAGGTGGCAAGCCATGCTGGGAGTATGGAAGTCTGCAGAAGATCACACATGTAGGGGGTGCCCGTATTGTGGAGAACCCTGCCCCCTCCTTCAGAGTAGTCTCTACAATTTCTTTTCTCTTTTTTTTTTTTTTGGGTGGGGGGGACAGGTTGTATGCTACAGTTCATATAAAAGATATAGTCAAAACCATGCCATAGACCTGGGGTCCAGGTGTTGGCCCGGTGTGCTCCGGGTTGAGTTGTTGCCTCGGAGTCTTAGGTTTACATCAACCTAGGGACTCTATTTGACTTTCAGCATGGAAAACATGAGAAATGCTGGTCTCCTGTCTGTCCCTCCACCCTGGGCAGCTCATTATAGACAGGACGACTTTGGAAGAGCCCTAGAGCAGTGATTCTCAATCTTCCAAATGCCGCGGCCCTTGAATACAGTTCCTCATGTTGTGGTGACCCCCAACCATAACATTATTTTCATTGCTACTGCATAACTATAATTGTTCTACTGTTATGAATCAGGTGACCACTGTGAAAGAGTCATTCATTCCCCAAAAGGGTCACGACCCACAAGTTGAGAACCACTGCCCTAGAGGTTCTTTTTCTCCGTGTCCTGGTAGAGCTCCTTACTTACCACCTCCCTAGATCCTTGAAAAGAAAGTTCCATATCTTCAGCCTTTCCTTTCCTATCATAAGAGAACAGCACATCTACAACAAATAGCAAGTGGGGAAAATGAAAGCTAGTTGCATCCTTGACACCCGCCCATCTTTTTACCAAGGCCCATTCTGTTTGCATGTCTTAATTTTATTTCTAATCATTTTATTGGGGGCTTATATAGCTCTTATCACAAGCCATACATTCATCCATTGTATCCAGCACATTTATACATAGTTGCCATCTACATTTTCAAAACATTTTCTTGCTACTTGAGCCCTTGGTATTGGCTTCTTATTTTTCCTTCTCGCTCCCCCACCTTCATGAATTCTTGATAATTTATGAATTATTATTTCATGTCTTACACCAAGTGATATCTCACTTCACCCACTTTTCTGTTGCCCATCCCACTGGGAGAGGTTCTACGTAGATCATTGTGATCCGTTCCCCCTTCCTCCCCGTGCCTTCCCCTTTCCTTCTTTGTATCGCTACTCTCAATATTGGTTTTTAGACAATTATCTGCACTGCTTGCATGTCTGTGACAGTATTTTCCTCGTTTTCTACTTCCTCAGTTCACTTCCTGTGAATAGTCTAGAATCTGGGACCCAGATCTTCAAAACAACTCACTGCTATCAAGTCAGTTCTGACTCAGTCACCCTAAAAGGACAGGGTCAGACTGCCTCTGTTGGTTTCCCCAACTACAATGCTTTACAGGAGTGGGAGCCTTATTTTTCTCCTACAGAGTCCTGGGGCTTTCAAAGTGCCAACCTGTGGCACATGACCCGTGTACCTTAGACCCATCAAAGTAATGCATTACTCATTGCAGGAGATGGGCCCGAGATTGTCATTGGAGCAGTGTAAACCCGGTCATCCTCATGACTACAAAATCAATGGGAGCCCACTTATGGTCACATCTGTACCTATGAGAGTGAATGCCATCTACACATACTGCAGCATAAGTTGATATGTGTTGGTATGTGCCTGTGTTCATTACTCACGACACTGGGCAATCTACAGTATGAAGTTCACCATTAGTGGGAAAATACTCATGGGGGATTCATTCTTCTCCCTCCCTTTTCTTACTAGGATACAAGATTGTACACAATCCATTCTACAAAACAACAACAACAAGCTTTTGAAATCCTGTGCACCAACCACTCTCCTAGGAATTTTCTTATAAAACTCATAGTTCCTGAATTTTAAAGAATTTATAGTGACATGGGGGGGGGGGCGGTGAGGGGGGTGCCAGGGAAAGAAAGAAAGGAACCCAATAGTGTGCTCTGTGTATAGCAACAGATGAGCCCAGGTTTGGGTGAAGAAGGTAGGTGGGGGTGGAAGAGACAGAAGGGAAGCCCAGATTAGCGGTAGTGATAGCGGGAGGCGGCACAGGAGAAAGACAGGCATATTAGGGTGGGGTGGCAAAGGTAGAAACAACACTAGCAAAGACAGAGAAACAGAAAAAGTCAATTCCTGATGGAGCTCTAGATGGGACCACACAGCCAGACTGTAGAGTGTTAGGAGAAGAGTTACTCAAGGGTTGTACCACTGCTGAGTTTCGCTGGAGACTCGAGATCTTCCTTCTATCTGTGCGCATCTGTTTTGAGCCAGGCAGAGATTCATCTACAGTGAGATGTGATAGGAAGAGTAGTAAGGTTAGATGAGGATGATGTGGAAGTTTCTTATAGACACTCTAGTCTCCAAGCCTTCTTAGGCTCCCAGTCCATAAAGGAGACACTCACTAATGCTGCACACATTTAGTAAGCAGACACTAGTGCTGGACACAGTGGTGGGTGCTAAAGTTCCTCTAGAGAACCGGAAAGATAGGACTTCCTTTCTTGTGAAGCTTACATAAAGTTCAGTAGAGAGAACTCCTGTCCTGAACACAACTATGAACCCAAATGGGCAAAGCACAAAAGAGCACATTTTGCATAGGACATCATAAGATGCCAGTAAAAGGGGAAGTTCCAGTGTTAACCTTGTCTAGGGAAATATATTCCTGAGAGGTTGGGGGCTCTGATTCTTGCCCACAACACAGAAGAATTGTATAAAATATATCCATTAGCACTGAGAAACATTTGAAACCAGAGAGGGACTAGGAAATTCAGAGGTCTTGGGTGTATGTGACTCAGGCTTCCCATGAACGTCATCATACAATTTAAAGAAGAACATGGCAGTGATGGTGGGACTGTCTATGAAGGGCGGGGACCACCTTGCCCCAGGGTCAGGGCCAGCTGGAGGTGGCACTTGAGGGGCCGTTTTCCTCTTAAGGCCACACAGTTGTGAAGAGAAAAACTAACCCTTGTCTGCTTCATCGGGGCCACTCTAAGAATGCCTAATCCTCATTCATAAATGCCGCCAGGGACTTCTTCCTTCCGTCTTCAGCACGTCAGTCATATTTCACCATAAAGCTTATTGGTGGTTTGGCGTTACGGATCAGAGGTAGTGAGCACCAAGCTTGCCCCTGTCTTGGGGTTCAGAGGAGCATACGCACATTGTTTCCTAGGCAACGCCAATGTGGTACAGAAAAGTTTGTACTGAGAATCGTTTTGCTTTGGGAAGGAGCCTTCTGCTCTCCAAGCACAAACTCTGCATCTTAAAACGGAACACCTTGAAAGACGCTGTAGGGATCAAGTAGACTAAACCCCGCTCCTCCCTTTCCAGAAGGGAACAGAACTTGGGCACGGAAGCGGGAGGAGGGGTTCTGAGTTTATCTAGGTTGCTGAAGTCTGTAGTTGGGTTTGGGTTGTTTTCTTTTTTTTAACTCTGTTATTTCCAGGTGCATTTGAAGTCCAGGGCAAGATTAACATCCCCTGCGGTGATTCACAGGGTAGGAAAGAATAAATAGAGATAAAGGTAATATAATGTTGGAAGCATGATTATCTTTAGCCACAGTGTTAGAACCTGCGGCCTTAATATCCTAGGTGAGTCTTTGATCCTACATCAGCTTCCGGGTTCCCTCACAGTCTACTAGCAATTACCATAATAATGAGAGCCAAGCCTGGAAAGGTGCTTACTCCTGTACACGCCTTCAGATAACATAACCCATCCTTTGGGCAATTTGATGAGGGAGCCATCATTTTTATTCCCAACTTACATCCCTGCAGTACACAACAGTTGAATTGTTCACCCAAGGTCAAACACCTGGTTCAGTGGCAAAATTGGCCCTCCCACTTAGGCAGCCTGGGTCTGGAGCTATGTTCTGCCTGCTGACGGCTGCCGCCCGGACCCATGTAGGGACTGGTAGAAGGGGTGGAACATTTCTCATGCCCACCCCCCCCTCAAGTAGCACCGGCATGGAGGCTGCCACGACGACCTGAGACATAGCCATTGTGAGAAGGGCACAGGGAGCCCGTGGAGTTCTGCTCTGATGTGCTCAGCTGGGCTCTCCATCACAATAGACTCGTTGATGTCCGGCAGCAGCCAACCACAACTCTAGGTCGGAGATGACCAAATTTATTAAGTATCAGAATTGTGAGCCTAACATTTGGTACAGATTCACCTACACCCCTGCTGGCCTCTGTGCACACGCTTCTCAGGTTAGGGGCCCCCACCTCTCTCCGGATGCATCCAGCTAGCCTCAGGCTGAGGCCTCACCGCGTTTTTTACTCGCTCCCTGTAACTGTTTGTATTTTCCTCCTTTCTGGTTACAGCTTGATTTGGCGCACCTAACTCCCTAGAGACTTCCTTGTCATCAGTAGGACAAAATACATTTTAAGAAATTCCTTCACTTTGAAATAATGACACATCCACAGGACGTTGCAAGAACTGTGTGGAGTCTTGTGCACTATGACCCTTCCCCCAGGAAGTACAACTTTATTTATTTTATTAGTTCTTTTTAGATCATGTTATTGGAGGCTCATAGAACTCTTATCACAATCCATCCAGCCAGCCATTGGATGTCAAGCACGTTTGAACATCTGTTGCCCTCATCATTCTAAAAAGATTTGCTTTCTTGGTATCAGCTCCTCATTTTTTACCTTCCCTCCCCACTTCCCCTCATGAACCCTTGATAATTTATAAATTATTATTACTGTGTCATATCTTGCACATCAAAGTACAACTGTAAAACGAAGTCAGAACTGCATTTCCTTATGGATTGCTTGGTCCCAGGAATGGCGATGCTTCAGAGCCTTCTGGACTATCAGCCACCCTGCCTTGGCTCCCTGGATGTACCACAGACAGAGAGCCGCTGGGATTGTGAGGTCAAGGTTTGGAAAGAAAAGATTTCAGAGACCATCCTGAGGGGAAGGAGGAGCAGGACTTCTTTGGTGACTATTGTGCCATTCATATTTGGTGACAGTCTACACAGCAGATCCCACTCCTACCCCCCTGCTTCTTGCCCCCACGCTCATGGTGATACATGTGTACCTGTGTGTGTTGGGTGCAGAGCCTCATGCTTTTGGATCAGTTGGGCGATCTCTTTGCTTCATCTGCCTGCCCCCACCACAGTCTTCTCATCTGTACCTTCACCGCACTGCCCTTTCTGTGGGTTGATGCATGATGTTTTGTTTTGCCCTAGTTAGAGGGTGCCCATTTCTGCTCTTTGATCTAGACTGTCACTCTGTCTAAAGGTGACTTTAGGGAACAGTTTACATTCAGAGTTTGAAGTGTTAACTGAAGTAGAGTGTTTACTTAGTCTCCGTGGGTCTGAATTCTGTAAGAATGTAAACCTTTCTTCCACATTTCTTCCTTGGGACTCATCTTTTGTGTTCCTCATCTGAACACCCAGTAGTGGAACGGGTTGCCATCTAGTTCGTCAAGTCTCAGGATAGACGAGGTAATGGTTCAGGTAGACAGTTCTGCAGTTCTAGCATCTTCTCTGATTCTTGGGATGTTTTTTTCTTTCATTCTGGCTGAATAAAGACCAAACGTTCTATCGTAGATGACTGTAAGATTTTAAGACTCCCATACACTCACATGAACTTTAAGAATGGTAGTATTCCAATCGACTGCATTGATCCATAAGACAAGTGCAGGCTCAAGAATTCTTGGCTTTCAGAAATGGTTTAAAGGCCATTTTCCTCTCTCAGTGTTGTTGGTTTTAGCCTCGTATCAATCTGTCAACAACCTTTTAAATGCATGACAGCACCTGGGATCCTCTGATGAGGTCATTTGCAGAAAATAAAGCACGAAGACATGGGCTCCTTAATATAGAGCAAATGCCCGTAGTTCTTGGCGTTGGTGATAAACTCTGGTCACTAAGCTCCGCCATGAGATCTGGGTTCTACTTGGAAGAGAAGTCTCTTAATTTATCTGCTTTTGATCTCCCCTTTGTCAGGAATAGTATCAGCAACTCATCCTCCATCCTTCCTTGCCCAAGCAATGTTTGACTTTGGGGGGAGGATTATTTGTTTCCTTCTTCATGTTCCCTGTGAGTCTAAAACAGCCACCAGAGCGGGGATCAGAAGCTGTGTGGAGCCCAGCCATAGCATCTGAACAACCACTCTCCTTCAGTCATCCCAGCCAAAGGACACAACCAGGCGCGAACTCAGGCTCTGTTATCCCAACAGAATGTCATGCACGGACCATCTGGCAGCCCCAGCAGGTCATCTGGTAGAATAACACTATATTCCAATGACAGACTGAGTCCTTTGCCACCTCACACCATCCCTAGAAACCTTGAACTCTTCCTTTGTCTTGAATGGCTCCGTTTCCTGGAGGCCCAATGGGAGCAGCCTGGTCTGGCTGGGACTCTCTGCATTCTGTGTATGGAAGAGATAAACAAAGAAAAGGGTTTTTCATTTCTTTTTCCATTGGTCCATTAACCTTGGGAGCCCTTCAGTCTTCTGGGAACAGAAGAGACACTGTTGCAGGCAGTCCTAACACTACCATCTCCTATGACCTAGCTTATTTCTTTCTCAATTTTACAAGGTCCCTACGTTTTCTATTTTCACAAAGCCAACTCTCATCTGGACCTTAAGAATTGTATACGTTTTGCCCTCCTGGATAGCAGACCCTCTGCTGAGATGTGGTGTCCGTTCTCTCTGGTTCCTCTCAGAGCTTCCAAGGAAGTGGGCATTGCTCCCTTGTCCAGTGGCGCGTGAGCTTGTTTCCAATTTGAGGAGGGAGCACAGGTAAAAACTGGCAGGGAAGGTTTCGCTAGCATTATATTCTCTGGAGTCGTGACTGCGATCAAAGGTCAAATTCTAGAGTCCCTGTTCAGCTGTGCTGAGGATTTGGCAAAGACACTTTAGAGCCTGCTTCTGCCCCTTCCTGCCCAGTTCCTTTTAAGTTAAGTCTTAATTCTTTTTATTTGAATTATTAATATTTTACCAGAAACATTAGTGACTCAGATATATGGTTCTGGTATGCTTTTTGATAAGAAAAAGCCAGGCTTAAAAGTGGAAGCATTGTATGAAATCTGCTTTAATTTGCAGAAAGCTCCTTTAAATAGCCAGCTCTCCTGGTATACTTAAAATAAACAGAGTAGACACAACTTTTAGGAAGACATTGATTATAAAAGCCAAGCACTACTAAAGCAAACAGTAGGTTTCCACACCCCAGCCTGGCCTATTCACCATCCCATTGGCACTTACTGTCCCCTTCCCTTTCTCCTCTAATGCCAAGAAATGATCCTAGAGATGTAGTCCTACTGATTTCTGTCTTGTCTTACACTCTAGCACTGCTGGCTTTGTAACTGGAGTAAAGGCTGTCAGTCAAAGAAAGTAATTTCTCATTGCAGAATCTCAGGCAACAGCCAGCCATTTGACAAGCTGTGGTGTTTGTTTGTTCCCCAGATTTGGGGTAGTAACAGGGCAAATAGGGTTTCTTCTATGCCAGCCCCATATACCCTGCTTGTTAATCTCAGGTATAATTTGGGTTTTCATCTCCTTGTTTGTGAAAATCTGTCAAATGAGTTTGAATTTCAGTGGTGGGGGTTGAAAATAATCATGTGTCCCTTTAAGCTTCTGCTACCCATCTCTCCAGGATCAAAGAGCAGTTTGCTGATGGTGGGTAGGTGTGAAAAGAGACATCTGTTGTTCATAAAAAAAAAAGCTTTGGCCTTGCAGCACCTGGGGATTCTACTGGGATTGTGAGGATGCATGTCAAGACCGAGGAAGAGAGTGGTCCACCCATAGGTATGAGGGGAGAGAGAAGAAGGCACGTGTCCGTTTCCATAGTGCACAAGGGCCGTGACTCTGCTCAGGTAGCACACACCTGGGGGAGGATCCCCTCTCCTTTCTGATTTCTTCATCCATTCTTCAAAGAGTTACTGAAGGACTCCTAAGTTTTCAGTCCCTGGGCCTTGCTTGGGGCAGAAAGAGGATGAATGAGATGTAGGTTTCCTTGTAAGCAGCCCAGTCTCAGAGAAACTGTGCCCAGAGACATCAATGACTTCACTGTGTGAAGTGTGAAGGTCTGTACTAGAAGAATGCCCACCCTGTCAGGTAGGTATAAGAACCACAATGTGGCTGGGGGTTGGTGGGGGGCATGGGCATGGGGTGGAAGGAAGAGTACAGTAAATGAAGAAAGGGAAATTGTGAGCATATAAGTAGGACATGTCCATGGAGGGCATATTAGACAGAACAGATTGCACAGAGACACTGGAATGTTACCAAGGTGGGAAAGTATCAGTAGGTGCAACAGGAGACGCTGACAAGAATTAGTTTGTGTAGGACCTTGAAGATCTTGGAACTGAATTTAGATTCTATCATATAGGCCATAAGAAGCTGTTGAATGGTTTTTAAGGAGAGAAGTAACCTGATTCAATTTCTTTGAAAAGATCATTCAGGTAGTTTTGTGGAGAATGGACAATTACTCTAGAACAGAAATCAGTTAAAAGTTGATTCTCTGATGGTAAGAACAGATCAATAGGATGTACTGACAGATTAGAAAGAGAATATGAAGGAAGAAGAAATCCAGGATGATGATCAGATTTAAAGGCCAGGCGACCAACTATGCCCTCAACAATTAATAAAAATAATAATTCTTAAGGATGTTAAAAATTATTAGATACTTACCATGTGCAAGGAGCTTTAATCAAATGCTTTTAGAGATTGTTTTATTTTACATCATTCTAGTGCTAGTACTATTATCAACCCCATTTTGTGTGGGCATGCTTGAGGCTTGAGAGGTTGAATGATGTGTATCTCTACTGTTGCATGACTAGTACATAGTTGTACCGTGGTGTTATCTTCGGGTTTAAGTAGAGTATGGCATCTCGCAAGCAGGAACAGAGAATCCCACATCCATCAAGAATGGAGTGTGTCAGAGATCGCTGCATGGAGAAGTGGAGACTGAGGCAGCAGCACACAATGTGGCACACATCTCATTGGGTTCCAGGTCCAAGGCACCACCGAGTGAGTAAAAGTGAGCATCTTCAGGAAAGAGGCTGGTTTGTAGAGTGAGGTTCCCTTTGGGAATCTATCAGTGCTTTAGGAGCACGCTAGCCCTTGCCTGAGCAGCCTGCATCACTGAGAAGTGGAAGGCCAGAGAAAGGTGTACCTGCTGGCAGGCTGAGAAGAAGTCCTATGAACAAAAGAACTGTATCCATAATATTTCTGATCTTGACTTGTATCCTGTTCTCGTCCCTCATAAACTCCCATAATTGTAAATACTGTCTGTGGGTTCCATGTGGCCACTGAGATGGTCGATTAAACATTGTGGTGATGTTGATGCCTATGGGACAGACAGTTGGTGTCAGAATAGAATAATGAAGGTTGAAGGGTGGAAGCACGTCTGACCTCTGTTTCATTTAAATTAGCCTTGGGCTGTTCCAGAGTCAGATTCCCCTTTCCTGTTGTGTATCTGGAGATCAGACATAATGCACATACCATTTCCTCAAGGAGCTCCAGTTCTTCCCTTTAAGGAATATCCACTTCTGCTCCCACTCCCTGACCTGCAGGCAGGCTACTGAAGAGAAGCATTTAGGTGACACATCTAAACAAATATTTCCTCCTTTACTTTCCATCAAGAAAAGAGTGGTGAATGACCTCTGACTTTGAGATCCTTCTTCCCTCTGGCTGCTCAGTGAAGAGGAAGAAACATTTGGGGGCTGTTATATGAATGGAAATTTATAATTAACTGCTGTGAATGTTGTCCCCAGCATTTGAGTTCACCTTTTACCCAGCTGATGTCCTGCTGACACACAGCATCTGAAAGGATGTGACCTGTGAAGGAACGGGGGAGCCACTCTGACCAATTTCTTGATACAAAGTCTTATGCATTTTGTTTGCCTGCTTTCCTCCAGTCATTGAAGGGGCATGAAAAAAGGTATAGGAGCCATGCAAGTGAGAGCCCTCTCCTGCACTCCCCCCAAAGACTTTGGCAGTCAAGAGGCCTTGGTGAACACAAGAGCGAGGAACTCTTCCTCAGAAGGGGCAGAATACCTGACTCCAGTTTGACTGGGTATCTTTAGGAATCTACATGTACCTAGTGATCATTTATCAAATCCCTTCTTCTTACTTGCTTGTGGTAGATGAGAAAATGTCTTTATACTCCAAAGGTACTGTCTTCAGCCTAGCAGTCATATCATTTCTGATTAAATATGGATACTGATCTCAGATTAAAATTCCAAACCTAGCAGAAAACACACTCCTTAGAATCTGGACACATCAATGGTATGTAACCCTAAACCTTTATTTTCTAATGACTTTCAATCGCAAGTCTCTGAGTTTTGGTGGACTCCCAGGAATAGTCATTAACTGGCTTTCCATCAATCTACTTAAACTCAACACCCATTCCATCTTGCCATGTGAAGCACTCAGGCAGTACACATAATCCTGAATACTGAGAGACCCCATTCTCAAAGACTACAGGGGGAACGGTACTCCGGAATTCCACAGACTGCTGGGTGAATGGCAGCTCTAGTTTCACCCATGCTTCCCCTTGAAACTGAGAGTTGAACCTTGGACTCCATCCTACCTGGGCTCACTGTTTTCTATTCACTATTACTGTTATTTGATTAAAATAGTTTACAGATCTAAATTAGACTAGAGTTCAAAATGCTAATCTTGTCCTGAGATATTCAGCAGGGTATATGCTGATCCAAGATACAGGACTAGTTCTTCTATTCGTTCCTGCATTCATTCATTCGTTCGCAGTTAATTCACAGTTGTGTTAATTATTGACAATTAAAATGTGCTTGCTCCAAGGAAATGAATAAAGACTTCCCACAGCTCTGAAAAATTAGGAGAACTTAATTTGGGCAAGAGACCATGGTGGTCCAATACTCTTCTCATCGCTAACTAACTGAAAGACTTGCTTTTTGAACCTGCCATAGAAAACAGTCTGCGTCTGAAAAGATTTACACCATTGGAAGCTTTTGGGGGTAGTTTTATTCTGTACTGTGTGATTGCTGTGAAATCAGAATTGACTCGACAGCAATAGATACAGTTTTTAGATTTAGTTAGGTCAACTATGTGAGGGATTAAAAGCTATGTAGATAGAGAAACCAGGAGCAAAGAAAGCTTTGGTTCTAGTAAATAGCATGATACCTTTTGGAGTCAGGAACAATGTCAGCGTGGTGAGATTACAAGGACAAGGAAAAAGGGATTCAAGCAGAGACCAGAAAGGAGGACAAACCTCTGAATCATAATAAGAATTTGGGCTGTGTCATATGCACAACAGGAAGTTTATCCAAGGGTTTGAGCATTATATTATAAAAAAATAATTCTTAGTGCTATATGGAAGATGAATAGGTGATAACAAGGGAGTATTCAGGAAGATGGGTAAAGGAGTAGAAGAACTAAAGGAAGACAAGGAAAACTTCAAATACGAAAACATTTTAAATGTTTATGAGAGCTTCATGTTTATGGTGGGGGTGGGGGAGCAGGGAGGAGGGGAAAATGGGCAGCCAATGTCAAGGGCTTAGATAGAAAGCAAATGTTATGAGAATGATGGATGTACGGATGTGCTTGACAAACAATGGACTTATGTATGGACTGTGATAAGAATTGTATGAACCCCCAATAAAAGGATTTTAAAAAATAATAAAATGTATTTTTTAAAAAGTTTCATGTTCTGAAATATTCATTGAAGAACGAGGAGGAACCAACATCACTCTGAGACCTTGGAATAGATGATATTCCATACTTTGAAACAGCATCTGTAGAAGAGGACCTTAAAAACAATGCTATCTTATATTTTTTGAACTGGGGCAACATTAAGCTCACTGTATTCTGAATCCTTATCCTTTTAAATAGCATAGCTGTCAGGGCTGCAAAGAATATATGATTATTTCTCTCGGGTTTATTAATTTTGAATTTGGCCACAATGCTATTACCCCAAGAAGAACACCCTGCAGTAGCTTCACTCATAGATGTTCTTGCCTAATGACCCCCTTTCCCATATTACTTTTTGTTTAGGTATGCTAGCAACACAAATCACTTAGGTTTTTGTTTGTTTGCTTTTGCGTAAAACTTCTTTATACTTCCTTTACTTTTGAAGACTTTTTCACTGGTGGTATAATTCTAGGCTGGAAGCTAATACTATTACACTTTTTAGCTTTCAAAAATCCCATATTTTAGTCTTTTTTAAATGTTCTTAATAATTCTACTCTTGTGTTATGGTTGATCCTTTGAATGTGCTTTCTTCTCTAACTGCTTTGAGCCTTTTAAATTTTGTCTCAGTTTTCATCATTTGACTATCATGTATTTATCTATGTACAATTTTCTTTGGATTTAGATATTTCAGAGTTTTTGGAACATGTGCCTTAGGGTCGTTTGTCAATTGTGAAAAGGGCGGGGGGAGAAGGCATTAACTTATCAGATACTGCTTCTACCCTCTCTCTTTTGACTCTCAAGGACTCTGATTACATCCATGTTCGACCTTTTCCCCAGGTCCCTATGTTTCTTGTGATCTCTTTTAAACCACGCTGTTCTTCAAATTTAGTCTGTTTTCCAAACATTTTGCTGTGTGTTTCCATTTGATATCTTATAATAATGAAGCACTGAATCTTTTAGTTCTACAATCTTCTCTTCCATTGAGATCAGTTTGGCACTAAACACATTTATTAAGAAGTTTCCGTTATGGTTCTTTCTACTTACTTGTAGTACTTGTATTTGATACTTTTTTAGTAGATTGCAGTTGTCTGGTGAACTATTCAAACTTTGTTCTATTATCTTGGGTATAGTAAGCACAGTTGATTTTGAAGCCTGTGTGATAAATGAATATCTGAAGCAATTGGGAACCTGTTTCTACTATCTGACTTTTTTTCTTTGTCTTTTTTTGGGGGAGGGGATGTAAAGTACTTTCTAATTTAGTGCAGAATGTTTTATGGAAAAAGTATTGGCTCTGGCTGATAATACCTGTCTGCAAAGGAGATTTACCCAAATTTTCTTTTTTTTAAAAAAAATAGTGTTTTTAATTAAAAGATCATTTTATTGGGGACTCTTACAGCTCTTATAGCAACCCATACAATCAATTGTATTGAGCATATTTGTACATATGTTGCCATAATTTTTTTCTAAACCTTTACTTCCTCTTGGGCCCTTCATATCAGTTCCTCTATAATCAGCCCATGTGAAAAAGTATATCCCTCAAATCAGGAAGTGGGCTTATGAGGGTCCTGGTGGGAGTCTTTGTAAGGGTCACCCAACATCAGAATCCCCTTCTCTTTTAGGAATCCAGATGCCCAAATTAAAGTCTTTGAATATTTACAAGGATGCCTCCTTTTTGGTTGGTCCTAAAACTGAGAGGGTGAAAATCTTGTTTTTGAATTTATAGTTACTGTCTCTTCTTTATGTCATGTAAAGCTGGAAAATGCCTCAAGAGAGCATCAAAAGTTGAATACGGGGCTTGTTGTTTGCACCTGTATTACCTCCATTCAAGTTTTAGATTCTTTAATTAGCTTTCTTTATAGTATTGAGGCTTGCTATCAGGAATTTAGAGAGATCCATATATATTATTAAAAATGACAAACTATACCTACTCAAGTAACATCTCTCCAACCCAAAGTAACCTTCTGCGGGCAAGCCCTTTACTAGCAATGTATGCATGAAGGTAATGCCACCCCTTCCTGTAGGCGTTGACTTGTATGAAGACTTAGAGGTATGTGTACCTATAATCTTTATGTTAGAATACTTGCAGTTTTGCCAAAAATTATATAAGGGTTAACATTACTTCCTCCCACCTTTTTGATAAATCAGATCTAATAGTAATATCAGTCATGTGATACTTATTAATATTTACTAATTTTTACTAACTAATATTTACTATTGTGGGTCATGTGCTTTGCTACAATGATCAATGATCTCATTTAATCCTGACGACATATTAATGACAGTTATTTCTATTTTACAGTTGAGAATTCTAAGGCATGAAGAAGTTAAGTCAAGTTAAACAAGTTCCCAAGCCAATAAATAAATGACATGAGCAAGTTTGAACTCATTTTTATGACCTCAGGATCGGGGGTTTTAACCACAGTTTTGTTCTGAATCCTGTCTTGCTCTGATTCAGCATCTCTGACTCTCATGACTTCCCTGAACGCTGCCATCCCCAAGTGCGTCCTTAAATGATACCAGAGCAATGTCATCTGAGAGGGCTTCCCCTAAGGGCATCTCCTCAGAGTACATGTCTCTCAGGCTTTTCCAGTTTCTTCCCTCCCCCTTTCATCCTTATTTTGATATCAGCAGAACATTAAATATGTTCATTTATAAGTTCTTTGACAAGACCTGAAAGCAGTCTTGGGTTTTTGTTTTTGTACTACAGCTTTGTGCAGGAACAGGAAGCAGTTAGTGGTGTGACTTTATTTTTGGAGGGTTGGACTAGGGGTGAGGAGCATGTCAGAGGAAAGTGTTATGGGAAGTGGCAGCTCAGCTGGCAGCTTGGTGCTTTGCCAGTGAGTCAGCAGTGATTCTGCCCTCCACCTTGCCACTGGGTCACAGCTGGGAGAGGTGCTTTGGCTGGTGAAGAATCTCACAACTATCTTCCTGATTTCATTTAGATCGTTCTCAGGTTTTTTAGTCTTGATTGGTCTTATTTGTGTTTATCAGATACTCAGGAGAAAAATTCGTGACTTTCATAGGGAAGATGGAGTTTAGCAGAATGGAATTCTCAAAGGCAAATTCTATATTTTTATAAGGTTCCAACTTCTCAGCTCTCTCTAAATGGTAACACTGTTGGGGAGGAAGATGGGAAGACAGTGCTCCCGAGAAAATGGTCAAAAGACTAAAAGCGGTCTCTCAGTTACAAGCGTTAAAAATTCAAGAGGGCTTCAAAGAGTTTGTGGAAAAATACAATGAAAACGTAATAAAATTTCTCCGTGAACTTTTTGAAGCCCCCTTTTTTCGCATCCGGCAAACACTAGAATGAAAATCTTGAATTATGGGTGATCATTTTACAATGGGCTCAACAGTTAAATTGCCCCTTAGTGTTTTAAAATGACTATTCATGTATCAAGAAGCAAACAAACAATTTGTCACTTAACACTTGTATATTTTAGAATCTTTTACCTCGACTCTTAATCTTTTACCTCGACTCTTAAGGTCACACTGCCCGTCCTTAGGCTTCTCCGCTAAGAAGGTGTAGAGAACCTCGTTCATTCAGGATCCGCTGTGTGCCCAGCACTCTTCCACCGGGGAAGAAAGTGTTGTTCCTTCCTATTTTTTTTTTCATTTCTGACTTTTTTTTTTAATATTTTTTCAATCATTTTATTAGGGGCTCATACATCGTTTTTCACAATATATAAGTAAGCATACTCGTCAAGCACCCTCATATGTCCACTTCTATTATTGTTCTCCAATCGTCCACCTTTTTCCCTTTAGCCCCTAGTATCGGCTTATCCCTTCCTTCCCCTCTTCCCCTGGTCTCTCCTCCCCTCCAACCCTCAATAGTTTATACATTGTTATTGTTTTGTCATATCA
>PVJH01021643.1:0-38169 GCA_004026705.1 Nesogale talazaci
CCTGGCTACAGGCTGGATATGCCTGAACTCTGTTGCAGTTTGTTGCCTGGGGTTTGTAGTTTGTCGCCTTTGTAACTGTAAACAGCCCTGGCCTCTGAAGCCTGACTTGCAGCTGTGCTGCCATTCACTTGTTAATTTTGAAGATCACGATATGCTAATTGCCTAAGCTTGCTTGCCCTATAAAACTGGCTTACTTCTCTCAAATCAGAAAAAAAAAGAACCCCACCCCACCCCATCTCAGAAAAGATGTAGCTACTGACACAACGTATGTATGTATGTATGTATACATTATGATGAGTGCTGTATGAGTCCCCAATAAAATGAATTAAAAAAAAATAAAGACCAGACTTAATAGACCAGAAAGGAGTAGAGGTGCACCGGAGATGACTGCCCTAAGATACCCTTTGAACTTGAAAATGAACCTACTCTGGATACTCACCTTTCATTCAAATAACAGACTGACTTGTAAAATAATATCACCCATGAGTGCCATGCTTCCTGATAAACATCTAAGACCTAATGATTAACATTTATCCTAAAGCATAGAAGGGTAAGGGGTAGAGAGACTAGATGGAAGTAGAATAAACTGATGAATATTATAGGAATGCTAACAGATTGTGAAAAAATAACCAATGAAACAGAGAAATATGTATAAAAATTGTTCAATGGAAACCTAATTTGTTGTGTAAACATATCTTTAAAACACAATAAAATATTAAGAATTCAAAAAAAAGAATAGAAAGACTAAGAATATATATCTATATAATTTTACTTAGTAATTACACATATATAGATTTGTGGCAATTATAAAATCATGAATTAATGCATGTTTTATAATCAAAGCAGGTACATTGAAGATTCAGTAATAATAGCAAAGACTTGCCCCTCCATGCCATAGGTTTCCAAACTGATTTGGCCTTTAGATACCTTAAAAATGTTAGTCAGCACCTCCCTACTCCATCTTCCCCAACCCCTTGCAAAGTTAAAATCTTTTGCTCTTGCCAAACATTGAGGCCAAATTGTATGTGTGGGTTCTGATTTTACAGTCCCATGGATTGTTTCAGTGCCTCCAGGGGACGATATTATCCACTTTAGGAAATAGAATATCATTAAATTGTTGTTAAAAAGAACATGTAACATAATTTATTAAAACCTTAAAAATATTGTTAAATGATATGAATCTAGTATATCTAAAATTTACAAGCATGGGTAATTATAGTGCAAATCTATGTGCAACACTATTCAGCTATTTCCATATTTACATTGAAGATCAATTCATAGTATGGGGAAAATTGACATAATTGTTAAAAAGTTAAGCACAGAACAAAATCAGTTGCAACTCAGTCGAGTCCAACATAGGGTGACCCACAGAGTGTCTGAGTAGAACTGCAGTTTATCAAGGATTAATAACTGATGTTTCATCTATGATATTTCTGGAGAGACTCAGTTTATGAGAATTTAACCATTTCATCACCCAGAGAAGTTTAAAACAAACTATTGCTTTAGGACCCTTAGAGATTGTTCCAGTAAGTGGAATGTAGTTTACAGTGACTTTGTACAACAGAATGAAAGAGAACCCAGTGGCGCGCCATTTGCACCATTGTTATGTTTGAACCCATTGTTTGTATCTCTTTGAGGATCTTCCTCTCTATTTTTATTTTATTTTTTATTTTTGGACATCACTGCCCTCTGGTGATTGTGGGAACTACCCAGCACTGCTCCTGAGAGCCGTCTCTGGATTTGAACCACCAAGCCTGTGGGCCACAGTCCTGCACTCAACCACTTATGCCATGAGGACTCAGCCCCCTTCCTCTCTTATTTTTTGCTGACCTTCTACATTTCCAATCATGATCCTATTCCAGAGACCCATATCTCCTGATAAGATGGCCAAATATGTGAGACACACTCTCGGTATCCTCACATATAAGGAGCTTTCTTGCTGTGACTTCCTCTGACACATATTTGTTCCAGTGGCATATTGTGGCTACAAACAAAATTAAATTCTTCACAACTTCTGGTTTCTCTCCATTTATCATGATCTCCATTTCTCTGGTTTTGAGATTTTTTTCTTTATTGACATTGAGTGCTAATTCATAAGGAAGGCTTTAATCTTTGATTTTCAAATGGGACTGACTCAACAGCACAGACCAACATCAACTTTGCTTTCAAATGACAAGGTGTTCAATCTACATATCACAGGTGGTTAACCAGACTTCCTCCAATCTTGGCGCCGAGTTCGTCACCCATGACAGCTTTTCATATTACTTGCTCAGCATACAGACTGAATAAACACCGTGTTTGATACAACCGTGATTTTCCTGGTTTAAAATCATGGAGTATATCCTTTGTCTCTCCTTTTTCTATTCCTTAGTCTATGTACAGGTGATTCATGGGGGGGAAAGTGTGGAATCTTCATGCTTTGCATGGTTATCTCTAGTTTCTTATGATCAGCACAGTTGAATGTCTTTGCATAGTCAATAAAACACAAGCAAACAACTTTCTGGCATTCTCTGGCTTCAGTAAAGATATATCTGACACTTTCAATGATATCCTTGATTTCATTTCCTCCTGTGAATTTACCTGGAGTGCCCGCTGATGTACTATTGAGAGATTTTTATTTATCTTCAGCAAAATATTACTTGTATTTGATATGAATGATATTGTTCTATAATTGCTGCATTTTATTCAATCACATTTGCTTTGAATGGGTTGACCAGTTAGCTGTATTCCAGATTTCTTGACACTGATAAGTGAGTATTTTCAGAACTGCATTAGTTTCTTTAAAAGTTTCATTTGCTAATCCTTCAATTCCTGGAGCTTTGGTTTTGTTTTTCCACCTATTTCTTGAAGGCAGCTTAGATTTTTTTTCCTTAAATACCATAGACTCTTGAACATATTTGCTCTTGAAGTGATTAAATATACACCAATCAGATTTGGCTTATCTATACCTATTTCTATTCCTCTGATTTTGTTACCTCATTAAATATTTTGTTCATATATTTCTTCAAATCTTTTTTGTGGTCATCACTGCCTCTGGTGGTCATGGGCAATACCCAGTGCTACTCCTGAGAGCCACCACTGGGCTTGTACCGCCAAGCCCGTGGGCCGCAGTCCCTCACTCAACCACTTATGCCACTGGGGCTCAGTCTATTTCTGCAATTTAACAAAGCAAAACATGAATTGTTTCTTCAGTTATTTCAGTGTGAGATATGTGGAGCATGTTCTTCCTTTTTGATTTTATAAGAGCCTGTATTTGGAAATTTGAAGTAATCTGCTTAGCTCTTTTACATCATCATTTCACCTGTCCAGTTAGCTACAGTGTGTTCAAGAGCAAGTTGCTTCTGTCATCCACTATGAACTTTCATTTCTTTTCTTTCTAATAGCAATTCGTTTTCTTTAAGTATGATGTCTGTGATATCATCCAAATATTTGTCTTTGTCATGAGTGTTCAGTCTGTCAAAACTGTCCTTGAGTTTGTTCCCACATTGAGATGAAATGTACCTAAAACCATACCTTCTCTGCCATGAATTTGTTTTGATTTACTTCAGCTTCAACCTGAACTTACATTTAGTAATTGGTGTTCTATTCCACAGACAGCCCCTAATATTGATCTTCTTAATCTATTCTTCCTATAGAGGCAGTCAATTTATTCAGTGTGCTCTATCAGGTGCAATTCATACGTTTCGTTGCAGTTAATATTTTTGAAAGAAGGTCCTTGCCTTTTAGGCAGGTGGTTCCATTGCCTCTCCTCTGCAGAGCTCACCTATCACTCTACTCACAGTCCTATGACCTTGGCACTGTTACTTCTGCACTGTCTCAGAGTCTCTGTACTCATGGTTGCTGCCACTGCAGACAAAGATCTGGAACTTGGTCTTCCAATGGTCCTGTGAGCATTCTGTGTTTATGGATGTGTAGCTTTTCCTTTTGAGCAGATCACACCCCTCAATCAAACAGTAGTGTTGACTTGGTACGCACTCCATTAACACAGATTTAATCACACTCTTCTCCTGCTGATTAATATAGCAGAGAATGCTCTCCAAAATGGGATTCAAACCATAGTCATAGAGTCCAGAATATAACACTTCACATAAAGGATTATGGGTATAGAGTCTTGGTAGTGCAGTGGTTACATGCTGGGCTACAGTTTGCAATGTTGGCAGCTCAAAAACACTAGGAGAAAGACAGAAAAATTGTAAAAATCATTTTATTGGAGATTCATACAATTCTTATCACAATCCATACATATATCCATTGTGTTTCAAGCACATTTGAACACTTTTTTAGTGGCATCACTGCCCTGGTGGGAGTAGGAAACCCAGCCTTGCTCCTGGAGAGCTGCTGCTGGATTTGAACTGTCAATCCTGTGGGCCGCAGATATTTGTACATTTGTTTCCACCATCATACTGAAACATTTGCTTTCTACTTGAGCCCATGGGATCAGCTCCTCATTTTCCTCTTCATCCATGCTTGCCTCTCCCTCATGCACCATTGATAATAATAATAATAATAATAATAATAATAATAATAATAATTGTTGTTATTATCATTATTTTGTCATATTTTACACTGCCTGATGTCTCACTTCACAGGCTTTTTTGTTGCCCATCCCTCAGGGAGGAGGTTATATGTAGTTCCTTATACTCACTTCCCCTTTCCAAGCCACCTTCCCTTCACTCTCCCTGTATGGACACTTTTACTATTGGTCCTGAAGGGATCATCTGTCCTGGATTCCCTGTGTCTACAGTTCTATCTGTACCAGTGTGCATCCTCTGGTCTAGCCAGGTTTATCGGTAGAATGGGGATCACCATAGTGGGGGGGGTATTTAAAAGCTAGAGGAATGTTGTTTCATCATTGATGGACTGTATTCAGACTCCCTGCCACCCTTCAGAAAGGGTCTGGAAAGAATTAATTTTGTATTCTTGTAAATAGTGAAAGTCTCAGAAACCCATTAGGGGTACTATGAGTCAGTATTGACTCATTGGCAGTGACTACATTTCAGATATTCATTTTTTATTAATTAAAAAAAATCCCAACAGTTCTATTGACAAGTACTTTACATATCATGCAGTTCAGTAGTTCTCTCATGCAATCATATCACAGAGAACTGTACAATTACTCCCACATCAATTTTGGAGCAGCCCCCTCTCCCCATGATTAAGTTGTTTTTAAATGATTTATAAAATCACAAGCCCTTCAAGTGCTACCTCCCCAATGTCTTCATTAGTTTCTCCCGAAATCCCCAATCCCTCCCTAACGCTCCAACCCACATCCCCATATTCCCTGTATTCCTTATATCGATTACTATCATCATGAATCCACTCCTCCTACACTTCACAACTAGGTGATCCAACAGAAAAGAACAACAACAAAAAACCCACTGAGGTGATAAGGGTAAAAACGTAACTGTACACAGACAAAATATTAATAATGCATAAAATAGGAAAGAACCTGCAACAATAATAAAAAGCAGGGAAGAAATTGATGTCATGGAACCTATAAGAGATACTTGTCCCCAGATCAAATTCAGGTGTTTTCTATATGGTGATCATTTGACCAATTATTGAGTTTGACACAGCATAATCAAGATTACAAATGTCTCTGTCAGATATCCATTTTTAATCATTTCATATATTTTCTCTGATTTTCAATTTTCATGCTTTCATGTTCTTAATATCCCATGCTCATGAGTGTATAAAGGTGCTACTTCTGATTTTCAATTCTGCTCGATCAGCAAATGATCCCCGCCACTCTGTTCCATTCACATCACAAATGTCTCCTGAGCTATGAGAAGGCGGTGCTTCCAACGTACAGACACACCTTCTGAAACTCTACCAGTGTTTCGTGACTCCAAGAGTTGACAGTGGCTAATTCCACATAAGTGGACCACTTATCTCTTCTTAGTCTATTATCCTGGAAACTCCACTGATAATCTCTGCTTCATGTGTCTCACTTCTGGTATTTGGAAAACTGGTTATATGACTTAGAGAATCACAGCACAGTCCGATACATCAAAATCTGAGCTAAAGCGGCCTAAAATAATGTAATATATTATATTATAAAAGTATTCATAGGAGCCCTGCTTGTATAGTCATTATGTATTTGGCTGATAACCAAAAAGTTAACAGTTTGATTTCACCAGCCACCCCTGGAGAGAAAGATAAGGCTCATTTCTCTCAAAGTGAATTACAATCTAGGAAACCCGCAGAGGTAGTTCTACCCTCCCCTATATTTTCACCATGCATTGGAATAAACTTGATGACAATGAAGTTGGTTAAGATTCAAACTCCACAGGCACAGACACTTATATATACATGAAAATTATAACCATGGATGAAAGGATTATAGATAGGTAGACAAAATCCAAAAGAATACTTAATCTTCATTGGGGGAATTATATGTGAGAATTTATGTTTATATTTTGACTTATTAAATGAGTTACCTCAACTGATCAATTTCTCTTCATATGTTATTAAGCATTGCTTAAAACAGCTGTATTTAAACAAAGATATATTTAGGATAAGTAAGATGTCCCAAATGGTGCTATCCTAAGGTTTAGAGCTTGCTGACACTGAGAAGCTCCTTGGATCAGATGTCTGCTACCATCATTCTGAAAAATCATCAGACGAAAGTTGTATGCTACACAGTTCTACTTTGAAATGTATGAAGTCTCAAGAAATCAAATTAATCCCAAGGCAAATATATATCTATGTATGTATATATATATATATATACACACACATATTCTGTAATATAACAGAGGAAGAAGCATAGGTTATAATAAAGGTGTGCTTTATCAAAGCCATGGTATTTTCAGTCACCTTATATGTATGTGAACTTGGACATTGAATAAGGAGGAGCAACAAGAATCCTAAATAATAAAATATATTGATAGTACCATGGACTATAATAAAGAACAAATTCTTCTCAAAAGAAATAGAGTCAGAATGATGATGTACTTTCGATATGTTATGAGAAGAGACCATTCCCTTGAAAAGGACATCCATCTTAATTAAGTAAAAGGGGAACAAAAATGAAGGTCCTTGATTAACTGAATTGATACAGCGGTTTCAACAATGGGTTCAACCAACAAACGTCAGAATGGATCAAACTAGGTTCATTTCATTTAAAGAAAAAAAAAAGGAAAGGATATATAGACAGATTACCACTTTACAGCAAATATAATCATAGGTGATGAAAATGTTAGCTGTGATTAAATTGAAATAAAATATCACATGGAACAAGAAAAACAGGCTCGGTACTGTATTAGTCCACGTAGACTAGAGAAACAATTTCATAGACATGCATATGCATATAAGGGAGAGGTTTATATACAAGAGAAATGGAACATTGAGAAAGCATCCCAACCCAATCCAGTCCAAGCCCACAAGTCTGATAAAAGCCCATAAACCTGATACCAGTTTATAAAATGTTCTTCAGATTACAATGAACATACAATGATACCAGGACAATCACCAGCCACTGGGTGCAGATTCTTGTGTATCCATGATGGTAGAAGCATCTCGGCACTGGCAGGGGCATCCTGTGTCTTCTCCAGTTTCCAGGCCTCAGGGTCTATCAGCATGCTGTTATCTGTCTTGTCAGTAGAATGTCTCCAAGTGACCGAGTCATAAGTATCTCACCTCCAATGAGGAAAATATGGCTGAATTTCCCAGAAATCTCAGGAGAAAGCCATGCCCGTACAGAGGTCTAATTGGGACTTTCCAGATTGACAGGCTAGACTCCATCCCTACACTCCCAATCCTGAAACTGACACGATTACATGACTGCCACTGATATCCACCAGCTCTCTGAGATCTCATTCTTAGAAAAGCAGATGCTGAAGGCACATATGTGAAGGCATTTTTATGAACAGTTAGACTATAATTAGTTTAAGAAGCCTTTAAAAAGACTTCTATGGATATTTGTTCGTGCTGCTCTTTGCATCACTGCCTTCTGGTGGTCATGGGAGCTACCCAGCGCTGCTCCTGGGAGCAGCCGCTGGATTTGAACCGCCAAGAACGTGGGCTGCAGTCCCGTGCTTAACCACTTAACGCCACCGGGCCTCAGCCCCTCTCGGAATACTGTTATGATTAAAATTCAAAGATTATTTCAAATCCTCATCGAAGTAACCTACCATATTTTGCAAACTTTGGAAAAGAATTATTTTACTCTAGGAAGCAGTGTTTGGTAGGTGTAATGAAAATGTCCCCATTTACTGATGAAAATATAAATTGGTACAAATTTTGTTAGGAACCTTTTCTATTAAAATGAAAGGGATCCGTGGTGACAATGCTGTAGGATCAGCGGTTTAGGCTCACCAGTCACTTTTGAGGAGTAATACAAAGCTAGCTGCATGTGTAACGATTTAAAACTACAGGTAGCCTAAATAGGGGCACTCTGAGTTGGAACCAACTAGTATTTGTTGTTGCCATAGTTTTTGAGGAGGACATATACTAAAACAACCATTACTTTTGATCAAGTTCTCTCTATTTTGAGTGAGAAGGAAATTCATTTTCAGTCAACAGAGTTGCTATTAATTTTTTGGTGACAAAATATTATACATATATATTATATTATAATATTTATAATCTTGTAAATATATTCACATTTCCTAAATGGCCAAGAATGGATGACTAATTATTGTAGCCCATATCTGAGTCAGACAAGTATATAGTTCTTTAAAAGATTAATAATTAAAGTGTCTAATAGCGGAATGAATGTTTGTCAATTTGTTTGAGATAAAAAATACCTGAGAAACCATGGCTACAAGTATACCAGGACTCATAGATACTTAGAGTAAACAGCCTCATCTTTCCCCCAGAAAGGTTGGTGGATTTGAACTGAAAAACTTGCCTAGCCCACCAAAAGTTTGTTAGATATAGAAAGCAGAATGAAAAATGAAACCCTCTTTAGTAAAATAAAATAATAATGCCCAGCATAAACATCTGCGTACAATAATAATGGGTGGGAATATAACATTAACTGTGTTAGCATCATAGAATTATGCCCCTTTAATTTTCATCTTTATAAATGTTCTTTATTCACCAAATTTCTAAAATGAGCTTTATTATCATTTTTATCAGAAAAATAAATCAAAAGTTGCCTACCTTAGACTTGTTAAAATCATCTATTACTTTTGAAGTTGCAGAGAATTCCTATTCTACTTATCTTACTTATTAACCTAATAGCTGATTTGTATCTTTACAGAAAACTGAATTTCCATTTACTGAAAATTGACTCTAAATGAAATCCATTATCTCTGTCATATTCCATAGTGTGAATATAGCCTATCAAAAGTTTATCTTTTAAGGGACATAGAAAAACTATGTTTTCTGCCCCTAACTCCCTAAATGAGAAGAATATTTGAATATTGAAACACTTGACTGTCAATCAAAAGAGGAATTCACATTTCTTTGTACTACAAAGGTCCCAAGCTGTCTCAATTCATTTAGGTGGAATCAAAGTGATATTTTCCAACTAGTGTGTAATAAATACCTGATCTATGGAGCTTTCCACCAACACATAAAAATAAAGGTGAAAAGTAAGTTTTATTTATCCCCTCTTTCATAAGGGATAATATTAGTTTTCTTTTTTCCCTTCTTTCATTTCTTCCTCATTTTTTCTTTATAAAGCTATTTCTTCAATAAAAATGTTCATCTAGACCATCCATCTTATTTTTGTAAGAGAAAATTAATTTGTTTCCTCAAGACAATATTATTAGATTGCTATGCTTAATTTAAGACCATAAAATACATATATTTTACACAGCATTGACTTGCCATTCCTGGAACACACTGTGCACATCTGTACCTTCATGCTTTAGAACTTGTTCTTCCTGATAAAATTCTGATTGGCTTTTCTAATTTTAAACTATAATATATGTAGCCTATATATCATATGGCTGTAACTACACACTAACCATTTCAGCGAGTTTCACATATGTAGTTCAGTGACAATAATGATATTCATCACATTGTTCAAAATTACCATTAACTCTTCTCCAATTTCCTCAATATCCTTAATATTTTTTCTTCAACATACCATTTAAAGGTGAATCCATTTTATTTTTGCAAACTTTCCAGTCATTGATATTTTTGTCCCTTCCTAATTTATCATAAACTTCTATTGTTCAATTAGGTATTTTTTGTTAGCATGTAACAAATAAGAGAAAAGAAAAAAATCCAATTCTGGATTGGAAAAAATGGAAGGAATAAAGGAAAAAATGGATAGCTCTTAGCTTCTGGAACAGTTAGACAACTGATTTAAATATTACTTTTGGGGAGAGCCTGTATCTGTTGTGTTTGCTTTCCTCTGTATTGACTTTAGAGTCCCTGAAAGACTACAAAAATGCTAAATGCTCAACTACTGAAAAAAAAAATCTTTGCTCTTTAAACTCATCCATTGGTGCTTCAGATGATAAGCTTGGTAATCTGTCTCCCAAAGTTCATCACCTTGAACATTCTACGTAGCACAGTTCAATTCTACACATACAGGCTTACTATGACTCAGAGTTGCCAAGGCGGTAGATGTTTTATTGTTGCTATTTTAACTTATGTTTCAATAGTCAATTTACTCCCTAAAAGTCCTTTTCCAATGACCAGTCCTTTTCCAAGTGATAGTCAACTGCAACTTCAGGTGTCTATACTCTTGTTTCAAGTTCAGAAATGTAGACAATACTTTTTCCTGGTTGCATCTGAGGAAGTTTAAGTCTTCGTGTCCACCCCTGAGAAAATTGCTCTGAACTAGTTCAAATCACTTCTGAACTTATCACAGTATTTTGAATAAAGAGATGTTCCAATAGCACGAGTATGGAAAAGATGGGAACGAAGTAATAACTTGAAGAGTAAAAGTTATAAAACTAGAAAAGATTTCCCTCTACTTGTTCTTCTGAAATTTCTTTCTAATATTAGAATAGAAATCGCATTTAGAAATCCACCACAAGAAGTTCATGTTCACATTACTCATCATTTATTGTAATTTCAATTTAAGAAATATATATAAATAAAACCCTGAAGTAACTCAAATATTTTTTCTCAAAAATGCAACAATCCAAGATGTTCATGTATTTTTATTTATCAGGCAAAAAATGTTGAGATCAAAGAAAAGATACATATTTGTGAAAATAAAGCACTCAGGATATAATTGGTGAAAAACAGAAACTTTCGTATCATTTTTCAGATATTGCAAAAGGATTGTTACTACATCTTTGCAATGGTAACCCTATCCCATGAACCGTAAAATTAAATGTATCTATACCTTTCTACTTCTACAAATATTGTATGACTTCAAGTCATAAAAACGGAATATATGTTGGCAAATTCTTGGGAGGTTTCTTTTTTTATCATCGGACTGGAATTCTGTGGATCAATAACATTGCAACAAAAGATTTACAATCTCTTCCAAAGAAAGCCAGAAATCGAACAGTGGTTCAGTGCTGTAAAGTAGACACTGCTAAAAGGATGAATGTGAAAGATTGCAGTCCTAGAAACCTTCCATAAACAAAGACTCCTGGCTACTTAGGTTACAATTAAAAGGTCACTCAACCAATCAAGAATGACAGTAAACCACTAAATCTGCAGGTCCAACAGTCTCTTCTCCTTTGCCACATTTTCCAACACATAACTAATGTCAACAATCGGGAAAACTGCCTGATGCAATAGCCTCCGTTATGTTATTTGTGATCTGGCCACAGTGTCAGGCTTAGGACAATGTGTGGCACTGGGAATATATCGTGATGGTACATATGAGAGGCTGGTGGCCAATATTCCTTCCCCCGAACAGAAATCACTCCCAATAAACTACCCAAATAGGCAGATTGCAGACCGTTAGTCAAAATATCCGGGACTTTGGAACAGTGTGGTTTCTCTTTTTACTTAAAAAGTATCAACTATTCAAATAATAATACAAGCTATTTAATAAATTTTATAAAATAAAAGCTCTACAACAGATTATTTAGAAAATAGGCAAATAGGCACAAATTGGAATGAAATACCAATCATTAACAATCCTGTCATTTTTGCAGTTTTTTCAGCCATCAATAGTTTTTTACTTCCAGTCATTATCTATCTGTCTATCTATCTATCTATCCATCATCTATCCATCTATGGAATAGTGATAAAGATAAGAACAGCAGACATAAAACAACAGTTTCCGTTGATTTGTATCCAAAACACACACTAGATTCCATTTCGTGTTATCCTTGCATCATTTTATTAAAATATTAAATATATGTTTATTATTCAGAGTAATTTCCACACAGCATGTAGAAAGCAAGCTTCGAGATGAAATGATAAAATGCCAAACCTCAATGAATGTCTAAGTTTGCATCACCGGCTCAACACAAACTTTGAATTTAATCATTACACTAATTCTCTCATGACTATATAGCCAAGAATAGCCCCATAGTTCACTCATTGCCATGGATTCTCACTCATACTGAGTCTCCAGAGGGGTTCCAAGAAAGTAAATCTTTAAGGGAGCACATGGAGAGCTTCATCTTCCCTCCATCAAGCAGCTGGTGGATGTGAAACAAAACTATGAGGTAGCAATGCAATGTTCAACCTCCTGTAATCTATGTTAAAACAATTCTGCATCGATTACATTGAGGAATAATTTATATATCTCAAATTTCACCCAATAGAGTATTCAATTCAGTTGTCTTAGCACATTTATATATGTATGCAACCATTACAACTGTAAAATAAAGAATATTTTCACCACACCTCAAAGAAATATTAAATCCCTTAGCAATTCCCTAACTCTTCAAGCCCTGGCAACCTACCACTAATTTACAACCCAGCCCTTTGGCTATTCTTTTCATGGTCATCTATGTTGTAGTATAGAGTAATATTTTATTCTGCCTAACTTCTAAAGAAATCTCTAAATCCAATTGTATAAGAACTGCACTGTTTGAATATTCCTATAAGCATTTCATGAGATTCTCATTTCTCCATATTACTGCAAATATTGAATACTTTTCATGACAGCCATTCCAGTGAATGTGAAGTGCTATTTCATTGTGGATTTGTTTTGAATTTTCTTAATAACCTATGATGTCCATTTGTGTATACTCTAGAAATGTCTAAGTCCTTTGTTTTGGCGATTTGACTTTTTGGTGTTGTATCATAAGTGTTCTTTATTTATGAAAGCAGGTCAATTAACAGAATCATGATTTGAAAATGCACTCCTCCACTTTAACTCTCTCAATAAAGATTTTTAAAAGGCAAATTTTAAACTCGATGTAGTCTAATTTTCTGTGTGTTTGTTTTGGTTACTTGTGTATTGGGTAACATAATTGGGATCCAGTCCAAAGTATCACATATTTATTCGTGTGACTTTTCCTAAAACTTTTGCATTTTTAACTAATCAATTTAGGTATTTAATTAAATTTCAACTATGTCTTCATACCTGGTTTAATTTCATGCTTTCTCATGTGGGTACCCAGTTGTACTACCACCATTTTTGGAAAAGCTTCAAAATTTTTCCACTTATTTATGTTGGCAGCTTCGTAAAAAAATTAAATCTTATCTAAACCTCCATCTTCTTCCTGCCCCTTGCCCCTTTTCCCTCTTTTAAGATATTATCTTTCCCTTCGCCAAAGTTAAAACCTGTCAACGATCTAACCCAGGGGCGTTAAACTGGTGACCTGAGAGCAGCATGTGGCCCCCAAGTAGCATTTTGTGGACCACGATGCTCTGAAATAAAATGAAAATAGAAAAGAAAAGGTGCTATGAAGAAAATAACGCTTTGGGGAGATTGATGAAATGCCATATACACAATATTCTCTCGTTAACCCTTTAACTACCGAAGATGAGTATACATGTGACCCTGTGCCTTTTCCTGGGGCCTGCGAATGTGTATATATACACTTACTCAGTTCTGGAGACATTCGGAAGCCATACGTCTGTCACGGAATGTAAATAGATCCCAATAGCAAAAAGGTTGAAAAGAGCACTCTGGGTTGGGCTGTTATGAATCATACCAAGTGGACATACTACTTAACGTTGTTAGAGGGAATCTATAATGATTGGCATCATGTTTGTCAGCTGTCCAACATCTTGTTCTTTTATTAGTTGCTTTTTAATATTCTCCCATCACAGGTAAGTGAAAACAGGTAGGGGGATAGCACTGGCAGGTTTCTGCTTAAGAAGAATTATTTTAGTTTTGTAAATACATAAAATAATATAAATGTCTAAGTAAGAACAATTATATTGTGCTTTGGTTATCCTATCCCTATTCCCGAATCCTCACTTCAAAATATAAATTTAACAAATTCTGTAATTGTGATGTTGCCCGTGTGAAATTTCCTGCTGTACCAAATGGCTCCTGTTGTGATTTATTTTGACACCTCTGCTCTAGCCAAATGCTTCCCCTTCCTACTTTATCTCTCCCACCACATGTAATCATTAAGTTTTCTTTCTTTTGGTAAGAAAACACTTAGCTTTATTATTTTATTTCATAATAGTGTTCTCATCTATTGTGCCGGCTTGTGTATTGCTTTGATACTGGAAGCTCATAACCCTGCTATTTCAAATTCCAGCAGCATTACCAGATAAGAAAGTAGGACTCAGTCCCCCAGTTCGAGTATAGAGCTTCTGAAAAGCTTATGTATAACTTGGAAATATAGTCAGCTACTGAGGCCTGATGAGTGGAAGGAGAACCTTCTCACGACAATGCTAGAAGATGGGCATCTTTGGTTGGAGAGCACTTCACATGTGACTCATTTTTAAGAATGCAGTTCACCATGGTGATGTCACTTGGGACCTTTATTTGCTGATGGGGCGTGACTCATGGTAAGGAGAAATAGCTGAAAAATTCTGCCAATGATTGGCATTTGTAATGTGATAAATATGAATGTAGGTATATTGGAAGTAGTCAAAAATGAAATGGAAAGCATGAAGATTGGTGCCGTAGGCATTCGTGAGCTTTAATGGACTGCTATTGGCCATTTTGAATCAGACAATCATATGACTTATTATTTTAGGAAGAACTCAATTAAGAGGAATGGCAAGGTCTTTGTCAAAAATGACTGCAAAATTAATCATGAAGTACAGTGCTGTCTACGACAGGGCTATATCTATCCACCTTCAAGGAAATCCCGTAAATACAATTACTATCCAAATTTATGTACCACCCACAAAAGCTAGTGAGAAAAACTTAAGAGTTCTAACATTTTCAGTCTGAAATTGCTTATACATGCAATCAAGATGAATTGATGACTATTGGTGATTGGAATTCAAATGTTGGAAACGAAGAGGAAAGAACAGTAGTTGAAAAATAAGGACTTGATGATAGAAAAAGAACTGCATCATAGAATTTTGAAAATCCAACTACTTTTTAGAGAAAATCCCTTTTCCAGCAGTACAAAAAGCAAGAAAACACATGAATTTTCTCAGATTTAATACACAGACATAAAATTGACTCCATCTGTGGGAAGAGAAGATGGAGAAGCCCAACATCAGCAGCTAATATAAGGCCAAGGTTTGACTGTGGGGCAGAAGATCCAGTATTTGGTTGTTAGATTTCATATAATTGGTTCTGACCTATAACAACCCTATATACAACAGAAGGATCCTCACCCAATATCCAATATCCTCACCCAATATCCTCACTTTTTTTTTGTACTGGAGTCCATTGTTCAGACACCTTGTCAGTTCATCTTGTTGATGGACTTCCTTTTTATTGCTGCCCCTGTACTTTCCTGAACACAATGTCCTTGAGTTTTCTTGACATTGAATTGAAAGCAGTACTAAAGGCTGCAATCTTTGATCTTCATCAGCAAGCAGCTCAAGGTGTCTTACATTCAGAAAGTGAGGTTTGAGTTATCCACATGTTTGAGGTTGTTAATAAGACCTTATCCAATATGATGCCACATTCTCTTTCATATAAGCCAGTTTTTCCTGATGATTTTCTCATCAAACACATAGAAGAAGTATGGTTAGAGGATACAGCACTGACACAAACCTTTCCTGGTTTTAAACAATGCAATGTTTCCTTGTTTTGTTCACACAACTGACTCTTGATATCTGTATAAGTTCCAGGAGCACAATAAATTGTTCAGGAACTTCCATTACTCTCAAGCTTATCCATAGTTTTTAAGTTTTACAAAGTCAAAAGCCTTGGCATAGTCAATGAAACACAAGCGTGTTTCTGATATTTTCTGCTTTGGGACAAGTTCCATTTGATAAAACTTAATAGTAAGAAAAGGGTAGTGGGATAGTGAGGATTGGAGGGAGAGCCCATCACAAGGTTGGAAATATAGCCCATCCCCAGAGGGACAAATAACAGAAATGTGGATGAAGGGAGACACTGGATAATTTAAAACATAAAATAGCAACAATAATATATAATTTATCATGTATTTATGAGGGTCGGAGGGGAAGGGAAGGGGAAAGAAGTAGAGATGATACCAAGAGCACAAGCAGAAAGAAACTGTTTTGGAAATGTTGAAAGTAACATGTGTGCATGTTTGCCAATTATAATTAAATGATGGATTGTCATAAGATTTTTAATGCCCCCCAATGAAATGATTGTTAAAAGAAAGAGTAGGAGTTCTTTACTAAATCTGGATATAAGCACTTTTTGTGAATAATGATTATACTTACACTATCGTATCTAGTTCATCACTAAAAGAGTCAGATGAACCAAACTAAATCTAGAAAATTATTCTACACAACAAAAATAGCTTTACCCTATAAATAGAAATCATGTTATTCAATGCTAAATTATTTGACATTTAAAATATAGGACTTTGTATTTCTGGTTCCACTTATAGTACAGAACAATGGAAAACCCGTTGCTCCCAAACTACCAGTGAGAAAGAGCAAGATAAAATAAAATTTAAAAGCCTAACTTTCCTTGATCCATCAGAGAGTTGAAGTTTGCTCTGAATTTCAAGAAGAAGAAGAAGATCTCTCCAAAGAGAGATGAAATATGTGAATGTCTCAGTGTATCAGGGCAGAAGAGTCAGGGATGGTTATTTATGTAACCAGATAAGGAGATCTCAGCTAAAATGTTAACTAATTGTTGTAGAATAAATGGAGACTGGCATTACAGTCTGAGAGAGATGAAGACTTTAACACCTTCCAGGTGAAAGTTGCTGGAAGAATATGCACACTCTGATTTATATCAGAGTAGCTGCATTTTATTTTTGAATCATTCTCTCTAGGGTTCCTCGATATCTTCCTGTAAAAAGTTCCATTGCCTTGACTTTTTTGGCATTTTCACTTAATTAGCTAAAATGATAATATCTCCCTAAAGTACAGGGAATTACAATTGGTGTCACTCTGGTTAAGATTTGTGTCCTGATTTGTGTCTGAGAGCTTTATTCCAAATGGATTTATTTCAACCTATATTGCCCCTTCCAGAATCTCAAGACATCTTTTAATTTACACATTTGCATACTAAAAAGTTCAATTAAGGCCATCAAAATGTGTGCTATTCCCTTTTGCAATAGCAATACAATTTCTTACTTTGATGGAGTTAGGATAGGAGATTGACTCTTTAACCTCAATCCTTTAAAATTATTTTTATTTTTTCTGTCACACACAAACTGTTATGAATATAATCTAAAAGCACACATCTCAAATGTTTGCCGCGCTTTTGATATGCTATTTTACCCAAAATGCATATGCTAAAAAAGTATGTGTTATATTAGAATTTTAACAATCAAGTATAAATTGTTTCATATATCTAGAGTTAGTTTCAGTCAAAATTTGACAATTGACAAATGTCAGTAACACAATGGCAATTATAGCTCTTGATAAGAAAATATACAACAAATGGCAGAAGTCAATCTTGGAAAATTTGCCATTCAAAAAGTAAACAAAACCAAAGTCATTGCCACTGAGTTGATGTCAACCCATACTGACCCTGTAGGACGGGGGTGGGGGTAGGGGGGCTGCCTTTGTGAGTTTCTGAGACTGAGTATAAAGCAATCTTTTTCCTGAGGAACCTTCGTGGTTTCAGGCAACTAACCTTCTGGTTCACAGCCCCCCACACAATCACGCTGCTACCAGGGCTCTTAAATTATGTATGGAGTGACAGACTTCCCACTTTTTAACAATTTAACAATGTCCTGTGGCATTTTAAAATTAAAATAAATATATTACAATACTATTTTTGCATTCTATGAACATTTTTCTTGCTCCATATAGACCAAATTTTCCATCAAGAACCACCTCCCCACCCCCAGTCAATGGTGTCCCGCTTAAGATCTGGTCACTTTAATATAGAGTGATACTTTATTTTCATCATATTTACTCCCATGGATTAGACATTAGACATAAGCATCGCTTCGTACACATTGTTTTAATTATCTATAAAGGTACGGAGCAGACACTGTGGAGGACACATATGGCAACAACTACACTGTACATCATAGGAAGGTAGTAAATGTGAATTCAGTCTTTCGTATATTGTGGCAGTCACCGAATCTGATGCCAGTTTGAGGATCAAGAGTATAGGTGTAGCGTTTAGCCTGTGACTATGGAGACAGCCTCTGGATAGGCATGGCTTTCTCCGGAGAATTCCGGGAAATGTGATCATTCTTTCTTGGAGGTTGGAGACACTATCTCTCGGCTCACTCCCTGGGAGACATTGCAGCTGACAAAACACATGACAGCATGTTGACAGCACCCTGACCCCTAGAAGCTGGAGGAGCGACAGAGAGAGCACTGCCAAAGCTGAGATGCTTCTACCACCACTGGATACACAAGACCCTTCTCCCACTGGCCTGTGGTTGTCCTGGTGACATTGCATGTGCTTCCTGAGTTTGATTAGTACTTATGGATTGGCATCAGCCATATAGGCTAACATCCAATTTATGACCTTGAACTGGTCTGGGCTAGGATGTTTCCTTGATGTACAGTTGCTCTTGAATATAAAACTCTTTGTTATGAACATAAGAGTGTTTATGAATTTGCTTCTCTAGTCTGCCTGGACTAGCACATATATGTAGTTGGTTTTACAAAGAGAAACCATTCAAACAGAGGGAAAACAGGATTTTCAAATCAGTTCTAACAAGTTGGAGTCAACCAGTGTCAAGGAGTTAGAGTGGACTCAAGTTGAAAATTTGAGTAAAGTGGAATGATAACTGGAATGAGAAAATTAGGGTTCAAAACATTAATAAAGCAGACTCAAAATAAGTGGAGTTGGCTATTTAGGAGTCTAATATGAGAGATTTTGTTACTGCTAAGGCTATGAGGAGCAACACACATGCAATCCAGTGCCATTAGAGCCACCATCTTTAAGGGGACACCACTGTTTCCAACTCTACTGTGAAAGAGACACATATTGCCTTCATTTTCTAAGAAATTAATTTAAGAAAGCTACAAACCAACATGTTTGCTGTTTCAGTTATTGTTCTGGTTCACCAATATTTAAAAAAAAACAGTCTTTTATAGAAGAACAATTTCAAATTTCAAAAAGGCTATTAGAATGATCAGTTTTGAACAAATGAATTATAGTTTAATGTTACTGGAAAGTATTAAGAAATATCATGCATGAAGTTATTATGATCCACCCAGTCCGATATCTTGATTTAGTCAATGAAACACAATTGAACATCTTTCTGGTATTCTTTGCTTTGAGTCATGATTCATCTGACATCAACAATGTATTAGTCATTTCAATATGCCATTTTGAGTGATCTTATATTTCTGTTCCTTATTTTTCTAATTAGTTTCAGCTTATTACTACTTTCTCCTCAAATCTTAGCCAATATCTCTTCTTATCACTTTATGAGTTAATTCTCATAGATTCTCATATATTTTCCTTATATATTTACACAAGTCTCTATTCTGACACCTAAATTATTTTAGTTGCATCCTGAAATGCTTAGTAATGATTTTATCATGAATTGTGCCATATCTTCTTTCCTTCTTTTACATTTTATTGGGAGCTCTTATAGATATTTTAACAATCAGATCAAGCATAATTATAGAGTTGTTGCCACCATCATTTTCAAACCAGTTCTTTCTTCTTGAACTCTTCGATAGCAGCTACTTTTTATCTCCTTCCTCCCACACCCTCCTCCCAGGAACCATTATGTGGCAGTCACCTAATCTGGTGTCAATTTGAAGATTAAGTGTGTAGTGGTGGAGTTCAGCCTGTCAATCTGGAGATAGCCAATGAGAACTCTTTGTGGGAAAAACCTTATCTGCTAAGAATTCTGGAAAATCCAGTACTTCCTTCTAGGAAGCAGGAGAAACTCTCTCACACCCTGGGAGACATAGCAGCTGACAGGACACATGGGCCCACCCTGCTACAGCCCTGGGAGAAGTCATGCAGCACTGAGATGTTTACAATGCCACTGGATCCAAAGACATTCTACCCACTGGTCTGTGCTTGCCCTGCATTTGGTGTCATTTGCATGTTTCATGAGTCTGAAGGACTTTATAGACTGATAGTGGAAATATGGGCTAAAATCAGATTTATAGACTTGGATTGGACAGTGTTGGGATGCTTTCTCAATGTTCAATGTTCAATTCCTCTTGTATATAAACCTCTACCTTATATACAAATATGTGTTTATGAGTTTCTTTCTGTAGTTTACCCAGACGAACACACTATATACATATATACACACATTATATATACATACATATATATATTCCATATATTACACCATTCAATGTATCCATTAATCTACCCTTGAGTGGGGTCATATAGCCATTGTTGCTTTCAGTTTCCCCTTCCTCTCCTTCTCCCGCTCCTCTTTCCATACCCTCAGGGAATCATTACTTCCATTACTATTTCTGAAGAGTTCATCTATCTTGCCTTTCATATATTGAGCTATCTTGATTATGAAAATGAACCTACCCAGGTCTCCCAAGATTGACGAGGTCAAACTTATTCATTTTATTTTGAAACATGTTGGCCATGCTCACTCTCACGGACTCATCATGATGCCCTGTGGGTTTGTGTGAGTGCAATGAATAATGGGAATCGAAAAACCAGTCTTGCTCCCACGGAGCTGCTGACTGTTCAGATGACAGCCCCATGCAGAACGAGTACACTTAGCAGAAAGGAAATACTTTAGCTAAGATGTGTGAAAAGTCTGGAATTATATGCTTCAGCATATAAATTATACATGGAGTCCTTGCTTGTTTTGGTCCAGCAATTATTTAATTTCATAAGTGATTGCTACATTTTGATTGTGAATTACTGCTTATTTTCTACTGTTCTTCACTTTTTGAGGTTGAGTTTCAAAATTGTTTCTACAGTGATGGTGGTTACTTGTTTCTATTAGAAAGTTGGGGCTTGTCCTAGAGTAAATTCTTTGAGTAAAAAAGAGCCAGGGGAAATGATTCCCTCAATCTACCAAAAAGCAAGATAAAACATATCTGTTGTCCTTACTGATTATGCATTGGACCCCAAAAGCAGCCATGAAAAGAAAGGGCAGATAATCATCTGCTAGAAAGATTACAGCTACAAAAAATTCTACAGGGCATTTTCTACTCTGCAATGTATAGGGTTACCATGTGTTTAATATAATATGTGGCAGCGAAGAACAACAGGCACAAGGGAAATCTACATATGCCATCAAAGTGAGCACCTGCTCCTGATATTGAATGTCTCTATAGATTAAAACGCTTTTGCCCTTTTCCTGCCTTACCACTTGTAATTAAACACTTGGTCTGCTTTTCAAAATGGAAAAGTATATGCTCACAAAGAGAATTTTAAAGTGTTTTGAAATAGCAGGAATTTCTCTCCAAAGCATATTGCTATTGATGGAAATGAGAAAGTTATAGTATCATTTAAAAAGCCTGTTGATGATATGACATGAGCTCTGCTGTCATGATGGTCACACATTGGGCTGTGATCTGCAGTACGAGCAGTTCTAAAGCACTTCCTGTTCTGTGGGAGAACGATGGGACTTTCTAAGCCTGGAGAGTCATAATCACTGACACTCACACTTTGTCCTATAGATTTGCTATGAGTTGACATTTCTTCGATGAGTGTGAGTTTTTGGTTTATGATACAAAGAAACCTGCAATTCATGTTGAACAAACAACACTACCTATACATGGATGATGTTCTGTATTTTCATCCTGATGAATACCACTATAACACAATTAACTACATGAGTAATTATGATTTCTGGTTTTTAAAACAGATGAATTATGTATCTGTGTTTTCCATTCTAAACTTTACACCTAAGTTGAAACCACTAGATGCAATGGTATCATAAGAAAGACAGAGCAAGACTGCAAATTAAATTGAATTACAGGCAAGTACCTTTAATGGTAAATAAACAGCCTTTGTAAGTGTAACATCACCAAAGCAGCTCATAGATCTTTCTTTCTTTGCATAATACCTTGACTATTTTGTAACTATCTTGATCATCTCTCCTCTGCTTAACCAAAAGAGCTTCTTAAATGGTTGACTTGCAGAGCTGTGATACTATAGAGAATATCTGCACTGGATAATGGCAAAAAAAGCAAACCCCAAAACAAAACATAAAACAAATCCACGTACTCACAGAAACACTACACAAATTTCTCTCACCTACAATCCTGTGCTAGAGCTGACAGACTCACCTTTTTTTCTTGGAAGAACTGGGGGTTGTGAAATGTCGACCTTGTGGCCAACAATCCAACACTTAGCTGACAGTGCCTCCAGAGCTACTCATGATCTGTTGCATTCATTAAATCTTGGAATTAGAGGATGAAAACTAAAGAGACTTAGACTTTCTGTACATAGTTTAATCAGTGTTATTATATAGCCATAGTTCCAAATGACAATATTTAATATTAACCTGGAAATCTGTTAGGTGCATGGCATGCATTTGTCAGCATGTGAGTATACTATTCATAAAATATTTCAGTTTTCAAATGCCATCCAAATTGTATTTGATAAAAGTACAGAAATGCAAGGACTAATGAATCAAAATTTTTTATGTATCATGTGAGTACAGACAATGGCATGTACTAAGTGTATTGCTTGCTTCTCAAATGGAACACGTCTGTGTACACATATGCATACCAAAAAAAACAGCAGTCCTGCAGAATCCACCATCAAGTCATATATGTTCAATCACCAACAGATGATTGCCATCTACTGCCATCAAGTCAATTTCAAAGAACAGTGATCCTGACAGAATAGAAATGACTCCTAAGATTCTGAGACTGCAGATCTTTACAAAAGCGATGTTTTTCTTCCATGCATCATCTGATGGACTTGGACTCCTCAGCTTGGGGTAGCAATACTACAGGAACCACAAGGCAAAGTAATCGCACTTTGAGTAGAATAGATTAATTTTGCCTATGTTGAACCTTTGCACAACACGATACAGACAAAATGAATTTGGCATCTGGATTCATTGCTGAACTGCATTATGAAAAAGGAGGATTCCACTATATTCTTGCATTTAGCTGAAGATTGTTAAGTTAAATTTCGTCCAGTATTTCATTGTGTTGAGATACCACAGTTTATCCATTCAATGAAAGTTGGGCATTTGGATAGTTCTGAGATTTGGGCTTTTAAATAGTGCTGCTAAAAACACCTCCGTGTGTGTGCTTTGGTCAACCCAAACACATAATTCTTCTGTGGATATACAAATAAATTTCAGAAATTTGAGGAAAAAATAAAATGAAAAGATAATGGATTTTTCCCAAATATTTTTGAAGCTTCCTCATACTTGCCATGCGACTGCTGGAAAATGGAGAATTTAGATGTTCTGATTTAGTAGATATTGACGAAGAGGTTTCCTACCATTTGTCCTTTATCATTGCAGCCCTGTTGGCTTATTGGGATATACACTGGGCTGTAAGCATATGTTCAGGTGTTTGAATCCTCTAATTGATCCATGGGATACAGATTAGGCTGTCCACTTGCTTAAAGATTTAAAGCCTTGGAAATCCAAAGGAAAAATTTTACTCTGTCTGATCAAGTTACTATCAATGAGGATCAGCATCCTTGACAATATTTAACATGCTCCATATTTTTCATCCTGGTGAGTGAGGAATGGGAGTGCTTTGAATTTTAAATAGCTGATTCCTTGATGATTAATTAGATTGATCACCTTTTGGATATGATCACCTTGATATTTTCTTTTAAGAAAGAAATGTGTAATCTTTTCTCCAATGTTTCCTATGGATTAATTATATTTTTATTATTGGATTGTGGTAATTCTCTACATAATATACCTATAATTTTTATGTGTATATATCAGCAAATATTCTTCTGCTCTAGAAGATTTTTTTAAATATAAGATACCTTTTGTTGAGGTACTTGCAATATTTATTTGATGATATTCACTTCAGTGTTCCCCCAATTTTTTTCACAACTGGGAAACTTAACAGAGGAAAATTAAAAAAAATAAATCACAACGGTGGTAAGGTTCAGATTATACTAGCACAAAGACAAAAATACAAATAATGCGTAAGAAGGAAAAGACCCTCTTAACATTCAAAGAGCTAAGGAAAAATGTCTGCCATGGGACAACGAAGAGATGTTTTCACCTAGTACAAATTCAGGCCCTGTCTATAGGGAGGCTATTTGGCCAAGTATCAACTGAGCTCAATCCAGCATAATCAAGTTTACAAAGGTCTCTGCCTGAGAGATCATTCAGGACTCTGGCTAGAGTGGATCTATCAGGGGCTCAGTCTGACTAGATAATCTGCAGTTAGATTTTGTTCTCCCACTGTCCTCTATAACCTTCTACAAATTGGGTGCTCATAATTCAGCTATGTTACTTTTCCCTTCACTGTATTAGAATTTTGTACTTGGATCACACACGCCTGTGTGTTTCTTCTATGTGGACTTAGTTGCTTACTGCTTAGATGGCTACCCTGAACACCTTTCCCCTTGATGACCAGGTACTATCGACTTTCTTCACCACACTGTTTTATAGCACTCTTGCTTCAGTGATCATTTCATCACGGTGAATATTGAGCAGGTCATGATGTAAGAAGTAATTGTTCTTATATTGAGGCTACAATGTGGTGTGAGTCCAGAACGTATTTCTGGATCTATGGTTTTGCTTTGTTTTAATTTGCTGTGACTTTGGAGTTAATACATATGGCATATCATTCTGTAGAAATTACAAAATTTCATGTCCACTTAATAAAAGGATGACAGGGTGAAGTTTAGTCTGTTAATCCCTGATGATCTTTCCTTGTAAGGATGACCTTCTCATAAGGATTCTGGGAAATTCCTCTCTATCCCTAGAGGCAGGACCTACTATCCCTGTCCACCTCTTAGTTTTGTTTGGAAGCCACACTGATGACAGCCAGAATTCTGGAGATGATTTCACTGCCACAGGACTTTCCACCCCCTGGCCTGTGATCTTTCTGAAGTTGGCATCATTGCCTGTACGTTCTGAGTCTGAAGAGAAATTCATGGGCTAATAGGCGACTTATGGGTTAATATCAAATGGATATTTAGGCTGGCATGTTTTATTGATGCTTGGATACTTCTTGGTATAAAATTATCTTTTATCCAACACCTGAGTATCTCTGGATTTTTTCTGTCATGCATCTGGACTAACAATACAATATATTGGGAGTGGGGTACTATAGAAACAAATCATAAAGCAGGAGACTGGATGTTTTCCTAACTTCTGCCTCATGGTAATTTTTCTCTTTTGGTTAGTCAGAGATCTAATTTGGCCATGTAATCTACAGGGATGTTTTCTGTAAGCAAACAAGTTTTGATTATTTTGTTTGGTTATAGTCTTTGGATATTCCTGTCTGAAATGGACAAAATGAATGCAATTGTCTATTTTGAATTCAGGGGTGAACTAGCCCCTTGAACTTTTTCTCAGAGGCCATGCTGCTTATTGAAAATGGCTGACACAAGGCCCAGCTCTGGATTGATTCAGGCAGAGGCCTAGGACCATATTTCACATCAATAGGATAAGTTAAATAAGAATTGAGAAAAAATAGTAGAAGATTGAACTTGATTGTTTTCAAAATGATGTTTTGGTTCTGGTTTTATTAAGTTTATACTCTTTTCTGCTATGTTTTTGATATAAGGATTGATGTAAGTGATTAGTAGGAAGTTTAAATAGACATTTCATAAGCTCACTGTTTCAGCCATCAAAACTGAATCTTTAAATGGGTTAGAAAATGGCTATCAAGAAGGCTCTGAAAAGATAAGCCCAACACATTGCTTTGAAATACTCAGGAAATCTGCATTCAAAGTGACTTGTTTAAGGGACTATTGACAGACTGGAGAAAAAAAAGAGGAAACCTTTTAAATTTTTGTTTGTTTGTTTGTTTTGGGGGGCATCACTGCCCTCTGGTGGTCGTGGGGCCCTTTTAAAATTTTGAACTAGTAGTTTGTGGCTGAAACTGGAAAAACTTTGAGCCATGAAAGAATTCTCCTCTTTGGACTTAGAGGTAAAGGGAGCAAACAACATGGAATGCTTAGGTGACCACCTGGATCCACTTGCTGAGTACAAGTTGGAGAAAGGCATCAATGGAGAGGCAGGTTAAGCCTGGCCATTGACACACATTGATCTGGTTCACAAGGACTAGAGGAGAAGACTAGAGCATATTGACTGCTCTGAAGTTTCTGACCTAGCCCAATGGGGCTAGTGTTGAGAGTGTTTGATGGGGTCCATGGTCTAAAGGGGATACAACCAATGGACAATAGTTCTCTATTACACACATATGAGTTTCTTTCATTTTTTCCTCTAGTCTGCCTGGACAAATGCACATTGCATATTTCAATCATATCAAACATAATTGTAAAATTGGCTCCATAATCAGTCCTCAAACTTACCACTATTCCCTGAATTTCTTGACATCATCACTGTGTTAGTCTGGGTAGACTAGAGGAATAAATTTCATAGACATGCATATGGATATAAGGAAAGAGTTTATATACAAAAAGAATGGAACACTGAGATAGAATCCTAACCCAGTCCGGTTCAACGTCATAAGTCTGATGTAAGCCCATATGTCTAATACCAGTCTGTAATGTCTCCTTTCAACTCATAAAGTCACAGATCAGTGGGTGTAGAATCCCGGTGCTGGCAGGGGTCTCCCCAGGGCTCTTCACTTCCAGGGCTCAGGGTTCCTCAACAGCATCCAGTGGTGGCAGAAGCAATTCATCGCTGGAAGGAGTCTCCACATGGCCTTTCCAGCTTCAGAGGTCTGGCTCCATCAGGGCCAAGCCGTGTGGCTTCTTCTCCGGCTCCTTCAGTTTCTTGGACGCTGCCATCTTGTCTTGTCGGTGATTCATCGTCTCTGAGACTAACTCTCAACAACTGGGGAGATAGCTTCTCATCTCCATCCAGGAAATATCGAGAGATTTCCCACACATATCAGGAGAAAGCCATGCCCATTCGGAGGCCTCATTGGCTACTCAAAAGCTATCTCCAGATTAACAGGCTAGACTCCACCCCTTCTACATCTCAATCATGAAATGATCATAAGCACATGACTGCCAAAATCACCTTCTTAACTCGTCCAGCCCTCTATATTGTCCCTCACCCCAAGACCTTTTTTATATTCTCTTTCACTTTAGGCTAAGTGTTCCTCAGTTTCATTGACCAAAATTTCAGATAATGAAAGAACACAGATCCAAGAGGATGACTTCTAATCAGGATGCAACCTTGAGATACACAAGCTTAAGCAGAATATAACAAAATAATACTCACTGGATTGCTGTATTAATATTTCTTTTAATAAAGCTTATATGGTGTTGATGTATTAAGAGCTTGTTTGTCCAACTGACCATGCTACACCATTCTTGTCTTCTGCTTCCTTGGGTAGCATGTGTTTTCTGGTTTAAGTCTTTTGCTAGCAAGTTAGGGTCAAATGGACAGGGTGTATTCATTGCCATGCTGTCTGCAGAGTGGAAGATAATTGGATGTGGGGTAAGATCCACTAGAGAAGGAGGCTATCCTGCAGATTGCTGTTTGGAGGATTACTGATTGGAGTTAGTATAGGAGTAAGAGAGGGAACAGTCAAATTCAGGGATAATATAGGTGCATGCCTTTTGAGGGGAAGGGAGAGGACGGAGGGCTGCAACCTACGTGAAGGGAGGAAAGACGGAAGATACTCTTCAAGACATTAGGTGGGGAGGGTTTTCAGTAGGGGCTAGCAGATGAGCAGTTAACCTAGGACATCTGGGTGTATCCCATGAACACAGAATGGATGCTGTAGAACATTGGGTTACTGAATCCTGGCTATTCAGGACACATGGCATGCTCCAGAGACAGGATGGGTAAGACTCCATAAGGAATCCCAGTTAGTAAACTGGTCTTTAATATTTATTTTGATTGTGTCCAGTTTACTGTTTTAATAGATTGTTTTTGTTATGAATATGAGATATGTACCTACTCTAAAGCCACAGTGCTTTTTTTATGAAAATGTTTGAATTATTTATTATTTTAAAATTTGAAGAGTTTTTAAAATCATTTTGTTGGGGTCTCTACAACTCTTATCAAAATCCATCCATAATAATAAATAAATACATAATAAATAAATACATTTATTGCCATCATCGTTCCCAAAACATTTTTATTAGCTTCTTATATTTCTCCTCTTTTTCCACATCCCCCTTCCTCATAAACCCTTGATAATTTATAAATTATTATTATTTTGTCATGTCAAACACTGATGTCTCCCTTCTCCCACTTCTCTGTTGCCCATTGACATACAATTCACATACCATACAACTAAATGTTTTAAGCATATTCAAAGAGTTCTACAATCACCACAACAATCAATTTTATAACATTTTCTTCATTCTTTTTCTAATTATTATTTGCTCTCTTTTTCCTCACCACCTCCCCTGCCATCACCCCCAGGAAGTATGGATGCATTTAATATCTTTATAGGCTTACCTACCCAGTTAATGCCTCTATACACTTACTATACTGGATTTCATATAATGAAAGAAACACATAAAAGCAACAACAAAGCAAAGCCTAATAATAACGAAGGAGAACAGACAAAAGGCTCACTCAAAAAGAAAGCAGAGAACATTAAAAACAGGAAAATATGCTAACTGGGTGAAGCGGAGATCAAATGATAAGGTGCTAAATTTTTACTCATCTACATCTCCACTTCCCGGTTCACTCCACGGTCAGTGGTCACAGGAGGGTGTCCAGAGGTTAAATCCACGTGGGGCCCTAACAAATGCATTCTTAGCTTTCCCCAACAGCTCTACCCTTCTGCGAGCGGAGTGCACAGAATTGAAACTGTCATACCGTTTCCTCTTCCAACATTTAATTTTACTATTTACAATTCTTGGATCACAAGATCGTGTTTTGTTGTGTGGAGTTAGCTGTCACCTCACTTAGATAACTGCTTGTTTTAAGCAAACCTTATTATAAACTGACCAGATTTTGACATTGGTAAAGCGGGACTTCATTGATGGGGAAGGGGGCAGGATAGAGGAGGTATATTCCCTTGCTGTTCTCCCGCCTTTCCCTAGCTTGCCGTACATTCTTTCCAAAAATCGGGACTTTTTAAAAACGCCGGAGAACACGGGAAAATTGTTTAAAAGCAGGACTGTCCCGCCCAAAGCGGATGTCTGGTCACTTTACCTTATCAGGACTCAGAGAGTCACAATATACTTATATATTGATGTAAATCCTTTATTATTTAGCTATCACATTTAGAATTTCAATATATCTCAATTTCTGTATATGGCATCAATTATTCAGTTAGATACATATATTTTACATAGATTTCCAATTGATGCAGAATAGCAATTGAATGGAAAAGAGTACTTTTTTCTAGGGCACTACACTGTCACCTTTGCCGTATATCATATGTGTGCTTGTGTGTGTGTGCACTCATGCGTGCTTCTGGACTCTATTTCATTCCATTGGTCAGTCTGTTGCTGTGCTAAAAAATTAATATTTTCTTTACTATAATCTTGATATCTTGTCCCTATCCATTTTTGTTTCTCATAATGTTTTGGCATTATGAATTTAGCTGCAATCCACCAATCCATAAGGGTTCATCAGTTCTCACCCTGTAGTTGTTCTTGAGAAAAATATGTTGTTGTCTGCTCGCCATTAAGTCTGAAGGTTTCATAAAAGGGCATTTCTCCTCTGCGCTCCAGGGTTGTCATTAGTTAGAATGGACTTGGTGGCAGTGGATTTGGAATGCTTCTTTTTTATTTAAAACAGTAGATAAATATTCTTTCAATACATGAAAATGAAGTCAAGCAAAATCAAAAAAGTTCTATCATTAGTCATCTATAAATATTATTCAAACAGCTCACCTATTAATTTACAAACCCCCAAAATACCCTAATAGGTTCAGTTTTGACATGCCAAAATATGAGCCTGTAATCTGTTTTTTTTTTCTTTTACCAATTGCCTTAACATTTGGCTCAAAGAATGGGGGTGATAAAAGGAACACAAAGGCAGGCTCAAAGGAAAGATAAGAGGCAACCGTTTCCTACAACAAAGTCTGTGATTTAAAAGAACAAGGAGCCAATGTTCAAACATGATCACATTATCAGGAAATGAGGTTCAGCCTTCTCCATATCTTTCTGGAGTGTATAATTCTTTCCGTAATAGAGGACTTTGGATGTTCTTGCTTTCATTGCAATTTTTCTTTACCTTAGGAATGTGCATTCATTAGGCTAGCATTATATTCTCAATCTTCATTAACTTTTGATCCTTCCAGACCTGATACCATTGTTTCTCTTCTGGGACATCTGATCTAGCTCAGCCGTGATCTATACCCAGTTTGTTGGACCCCTCCTCCAAACTTCCTGAGTCTATTACCCCAGTCTCTTGTTTCTTAAAAAATGGTAGCTGCTTCTTTCATTTATTACTTTTGTATACCTCGATGTCTTCCTATGCCGTTTTTAACATTTCAATGATTGTGTAATATATATTACATTATACTTGTTTAAATTTGGTGATCCATACATTCAACCTAGAGTTAGCGTACAAGCTATTCAGCTCTCCTCACCAGATAACATGTGTAAATTGCATAATAAAAAGATCACAATTCTTGCCTCTAACAAATTTTCTGGTTGTACTTCAAGACTTTAAAGAAGTTTGAAATTTAAGATTCGTTTTTTGATCTCTTGACTTCTGATTGCGTGAGCATTGGTAGTGGATCCAAGTAAGACAACACACTTGGCAACTTCAGTCTTTTTTTTCCTTTTATCATGATGTTAAATATTGGCTCAGTTGTGAGAATTTTAGTCTTCTTTAAATTCAGTTGTAAGTCACACTAAAGACTTTGATCTCCATCAGTGTCTCAGGTCCTTCTCATTTTCAACGAGCATATCCAAAGTTGTTAAGGAGCTTTCCTCCAATCCTGATGACACATTATTCTTCATTTAATGAAGCATCTTTGATTAATTTTCATAATACAGGACTTCGATGTTCTTGCTTTGATGGCAATTTTTTAACTCTAGGAATGTGCATTCACATCTAGCATCTCTGATTATTTGTTCAGTATATAGGTTAAGTAAGGATGAGAGGGGAGAGGGGAGAGGATTTAACCTTGGTACACACCTTTCTTTACTTTAGAACAGGAAACATTACCTTGTTCTGTTTACATAAATGGCTCTTGATCCTTGCACAGGTTCATGAAATGCACAATGGATTGTCCCGAAATCTCCATACTTCTCAAGAATATCAATATTTTTATGATTGCCCAAATGCCTTAGCATAGTCAATAAACACTAGTAAACATTTTTTTAAATGTTCTCTGCTTTCAGCCAAAATCCATCTGATACCAGCCATGATAGCCCTTGTTTCTTGCGCTTTTCTGAATCTAGCCTGAACTTCTAGCAGCTCCATGCCAATGTACTGCAGCAACCTTTGTTGGATGATCTTTAGCAAAAAAAATTGCATGTGATATCAATAATTTTTTCCACAATGTACACATGTTGGGTCACTTATTTTTGGAATGGGTACAAATATGGATCTCTTCCAAACAGGTGGCCAAGGAGCTGTCTTCCAAATTTCCTGGCATAGAGAAGTGAGTGCCTCTAGTGCTTCCTCAACTTGATGAAACATTGCAATTGGTGTTCTGTCAAATTCCAGGTTCTTGGTTTTGGCTAAGCTTTCAATAAAGCTTGAATTTCTTCCTTCATTATGATTAATATGATATGCTATCATGAAATGGTTGAAAACCAACTGGTTCTTTTTGGTACAGTCACTCTTTGGATTATTTCTATCTTCTATTTTTTGCCCATCAAATATTTCAGTATTGCAACTCAAGGCTTGAATTTTTTCTTGAGTTCTTTCACTTGTGGATATGCTGAGCATCTTCCTCCTATTTGGCTTTCTAACTCTAGATCTTTGGACACTTCGTTAGGATATTTTGCTTTGTCTTTTCCAACTGCCCTTGGAAATTTTCTGTTCAGCTCTTTTATTTCATAATTTGTCCATGTACCCTAGCTACTCCACAATTAAGAGTAAGTTTCAGAATCTCCCCGGGCATCCATATTGAACTTTTATTTGTTTTCTGAATGTTTTATAACCGATTTGCTTTCTTCATGTATGATGCTATTGATTCCATCAAAAGCTTAACAAGCTTCTGTTATCACTGTTCACTGCATCAAATATCCTGTTAAAATGAGCTAAAAATTCTAGAGGAATGTACTTAAGGTTATATTTTGACTCTGTGTAATTGTTTTAATTTCTTCAGCTTCAACCTGAACTTATATATGAGCAGTTGACATTCCGTTTCACAGTCTGTCCCAGCTCCTAATATTGTAGCTTCTAATATTAGGTTTCTTCAACAACTTCTCCAACAATTACAGTCAATTCTATCTCTTTGAATCCCTTTTGGAGAAGTCCACGTAAACAATTGCCATTTTTGTTGTACAAACATTCTGATAGAGAAATCTTTGGTTTTTGTAAACTTTTGTTATGTTATCCCTAGCTTCGTTTCTATCACCAAAATTATATTTTCCAACTACTCTTCCTTTCTGTTTCCAACTGAAAATATGGCTGTTATAGAACTAATGGAGTTGATCTGGAATGAGATGGGATGATGTCTTCATACATAAGCACTCTTCAATATAAAGCACTCTCATGCACTTATGAGCGTCTTTGTATTTGTTTCTCTAACACATTATAGATCTTGGGTGTGGGGTACTAGAAAATCAAATCACAAAGATGGAGAGTGGTTACTTGCTTGATCTCTTACTTAAGGTAGTTTTCTTCTTTGGCTAGCCAGAGGTTAACTATGGCCATATGGTTCACTGATTTGCTTTTGGAAAGAATATGGTTACTTTGGTTGTAGTCTTTGGTTATTCCTTTTTGAAATGATGAAAGTGACAGTGATGAATGTATATTTTAAGCTTAGTGGGTAAAATCACCTCTTGAACTTTTTCTTTTTTTCCCTTTTTTTCTTTTGAAATTTTTCTTACAGGTAAAGCTGCTTAGTGAAAATGGGTGACACAAGATACAAGTCCTGGTTTGATTCAATCAGAGACATAAGAGCATATGTTTTATAATCAATGGAATAGTTTAGATAGGGATTAAGAAAAGGTAGAAAAGAATTGAACTTGATTTAAAACTGAGTTTAGGATCTTGCAGTACCAGGATTTTACTGCTTTCTTCTGACTACTGGTATTGATGTAATAAATGATGATTGGGAAGCATAAATAGAGAGTTTGTAAACCTACTTCTCTTCAGCCATCAAAATTGATCTTTAAATTGATCTTAAAAAGGATGTGTCTACAAAGAAGACTCTGAAAAGATAAGCTCCAGCCAGTGCTTTGGTATATGCAAGAAAGAAATATGCAATTGAAAAGACTTGACTAAGGGGCTGTTGACAAACTGAATAATGAAAGATATCTTTGACTTTCTGACTTTTGAATTAGTGGTTTTTGTTTGAGACTGGAAATATTTGGATCCTTGGAGGAAACATTCTACTCTAGGATTGAATTGTTAAAGGGAGCCTTTGGGCAAGCTTAAATGCTTGCTAAGTGACAGCCTAGATACTTTTTTATGTGGAAGTGAGAAAAATACACCGAGAAAGTGACCGGTAGAGTCTGGTCACTGACACCCATGGATACGGTTCATGGAGATAAGAGAAGAATACCATGAATAGACATTTTAGTTCTTTTGAGAAGTTGACAGACAGATGTACAGAAGGGGGATTGGCAATCAGCATTTCACTTTTTTTAAAAAAATTGAGAACACTATGCATATACTTGACTTTTTCCCATAGTGCTGTCTTTGTAAGCTGTGCTCATTAACACAACCGTGTCTGGGGTATTTTTCCCAGCAGGTAACAAAATTTCACAGCCTCATGCTATTCTCTTAATTTGGCCATAAAACAAAACTGATTTTGAAAAAAAACTGCTTTCATGAAAAAGATTCACTGCAACCAGAAGAGAACCTTCCAAGTTCACACTTTGAGGTGCGCTAAGTCTGAGGCTGTTGCTTCTGGCAGAGGGAGAATCCTATGAAAGCTCTGCCCAGCAGAGTGCTTTTTTGACCTGTTTCATTTTTTTGGAGGGGGGTACCTCTGCTTGTGAGCATGCATGAGTGCTTGCACATGTATAATGAAGCTCTGCTCCTCCCAACACAATTCCATTTTTGTTTGTTTGGTTTTGTTTGCTTTATTTGTACCCCCTCTTATATCTCTTAAACTAGTAATGTCAAGGTCAAGCCAAATTAATAAATAATGGTAACCACTAGAGCTCACAGTTTTGGTTCCTGTTTGCTTCTTCACATCAAGTTGAGGCATATTAGCTCAGAAAAGTTAACCAGCACTGTGATGATTAAAGCGGTGTGCAAACTTGATCAGCCATGATTCTTATTGGCTTGGCAGTTGTGATAATCATTCCCAGTACAAGGATCTCTCTCTCTCTCTCTCTCTCTCTCTCTCTCCACGTGCTGTTGAGGTTGTTTTAGAATCATTGCAATTCTACAAATGCCTGGTCTTGTGCCAACCTTACAACTATTCCTATGTTCAAGTCCATCAATGCAGCCAGTATTAATCCATCATTTCAAAGATCTTCCTTATTTTCATTGTCATGTTATTTTTAACAATCATGATGCCCATTTCTAGAGACTGGTGTTTCCAAAGTATCTGAGACAAAAATCTCATAATCCTTACCTTTAAGGAGCATTCTGGTTGCCCTTCTTTTAAAACAGATTCATTAGTTCTTTTGCCAGTCAGTGATACCTTAAATATTTTTCACTAACACTATAATTAAAAGACATAAGGTCTTCTTCAGTCTTGCTCACTCAATGTACAACTTTCACATAAATATGGGAAAATTTATAATACCCTGTGCTCCTTAGAACCTCAAAGTAATACCCTTGCTTTTCAACACGTTGAAGAGGTCTTATGAAGTACATTGACCCAATATAAACATCTTTTGATCTCTTGAATGCTACTTCCACAAGAATTGATTGTGTCTCCAAGCGAAACCTTGAAAATGTTGATCTTTTATCCACCATGTTTCTGTCAACTTGTCTTACGGTGGTGGCTTCTGTGTCACTGTGATGATGGGAGGTATTTTAGTAGTGTTTCAAATAGCAGCAAGGTCACCTGAAATGAATAGGTTTCAGTATAGCTTCTAGACTAAGAAGAAACAAAAAAAAAAGAATATCTTTTATTTCTTAGGAATTAGATTTCCATAAAAGCATATTCAAACTATATAGAGGAAGTGCCACAATTCCTATTTCCAAAAAGTATTTTAGTTGTATTTCCTCCACCATTAATATATGTATTCTTTTTTTGGGGGGAGGGCATCACTGCCTTCTGGTGGTCGTGGGAGCTACCCACCCTTGCTGCTGCTGGATTTGAACTGCCAAGCCAGTGGGTCGCAGTCCCCGTACTTAACAACTACTCCACTGGGCTCAGCCACTTTTTTGTGTTTTTAAATTTTTTTTAAATATATGTATTCATCCATCCATGATATATTTAATATTACTTGATATTTCATAATATAATTCAAAGACTTCAATTCGTTATGATCTTTATTCATTGTCCATCTTTTCATATTATGAGGTGATTAAAGATTCTATGGTGTGTACCCAATTCTTGGAAGTGGCTGTAATATGTCTGTTTCCTGACTTCTCCTTTCATGGGGATGGATTATAGATATAAGTAAGATTAAATCCTTGAAAATTTGAGTCTTTTTACCATTTTACCATGATTCCCCTTATTGGTCTAGATGTAAGGATTTTTATTTTCTTTATGTTAAAGTATAAACTACAGAAGGTTATATTCTTGATCTTCCTTAAGCTCTATCTGCTTCAAGTTCTTTTTCCTTTAATTAAGCAAAGTGATCTCATTTGTATATGACAGACAAGAATTTTCTTCCTGTCCTAATGCCCCTTTGTTCTTCTTCATATTGCCCAGCTTAATGGACTATTTTCTCAGCATACAGATTGAATAGGTATGTTGAAAGAATAAAGCCTTGGTATACGCCTTTCCTGATAGAAAAAAAACAGGCAGTTTCTCTTTATGCTACTTGCAAAATGTCCCCTGGACAGTTAAGTGTTCTGAAATTTCAATTTTTTCTTGACACATTTTAGAGATTATTTTTGGTATTGTCACCATTACGTTGCTTAGTGTAATAAGTGACACATAAGTAAACGTCTTTCTGGCATTCTCTATTTTAATGCAGTATTAATCAAATATCAGCAATGACCCCTGTCTGACCATAACTCCTTCTTGATCTATGTTGAATTCCTGGCTGCTATCTCATAGTGAACATAAAGCCCTAGAAGGACCCCTATCTGCATCTGTCCAGAGACTCCTCCTCTTGTTGAAGAAGGCTATAAATCCACATCAAGCCACAACCTTCCTTCTCATATGCAGCATTTTTATGCCCTCGTCCTTTTCTGCTCCCTTCAGAGGACCTGTTTAGAGGGAACAATCTCTCTTCACGCCTCAGTGCCTTAATAAATAACTTGTTGTGCAATGATCCTATTTTAGGGTTATATAGTCTTCCTTGACCAGTCTCAAATGTATTCAAGCTTACTGCACAATTCTTTGGAAGTTACCATAACAAAAATTAAGAATGAGGTCTGACTAATACATAATCTTTAGGAATTTATTATAAAGTTTCACTTGCGAATGCATGATATAATGAATCAAGGAATTAGGCTTAGAGTTCATTCTATGTATGCATATTCAATAACACAAGACTGTCATATAGTAAACATTGAACAAATCTGCCCAACGTTTGAGTTAATACAATTTTTATTCATTTAAGACCTTTAAGACTGTTGTAAATAAATTTAATAAGCATTCCACAGTTTAGAAGCTATTATGCCAAGACTTTGGCCCTATTCTACATTCATTTCCATTTCCTTAAACCTTGACATTTTGTGTTGTGGTCCCATTATCAATTACAAAAAAATAAATTCTCAAAGATAGCATTTTCACACTACTATAACTCAAATAATAAGTTTCAAAATGTAGAGATGTACTAAAACTACCATACATTTTATTGAAAAGAGTATTAAATGACATATTATTTTAACTGAATGCACTGGATACTCTAATTCTTTTAGAATTAGATATCTACATATAATATATGTAGCCCAGATTTATTAATTAAAATATTTAAATTGTTATTTTGACAAATTTCTGGAAAACATGGATTTGCAAGAAAGGAAAAAAAAACTTCTGAATACCAATATCCTAAATATTTATTCATAATTCCTTGAAGTTTACCTTACCAGGTTCTCCAGATGAAGAAGACCTAGGGCTTCACCAAGGTACAAATAAACATTGTAAAATACACATATATTTATTTCCATAACAAAGGAAGACACTGAGTGACAAACTATCACCAGTCTTATCCTCAGCAAACCAGCCCTTGCTAGCCTTTCTGTATCACCTAAGGTGTGAGAAATCCACGTTAGTTGACAGATAGTTGTAAAGATCACAGTCCAAACGGAGAAACAGGCCATAGACCAGATAAAATCAATCAACCAAAGAGACTCTCTTTGACATTGAGCCATGTCTGAGACATAACAGCCCTATAGCTCAGAGGAGATAGGAAGAGAAATCCAAGTCTCTCCCACTGAGTGGGTGGCGGGTGGAAACTTCTGACCTTGTGGTGGACAGTCCAGTGCATCACCAAATCATCATCAGGGCTTCTTCGACCAGGTACACAGATCCACTAAAATAGATCTTTCTTTCCTCCACACATCAGTGCCATATCTATAGGGGTCCAGAGGAAGGGAGAAAGGGGGAACCGATCATAACAAATTACATAGAACCATATAGCCCTCTGCAGGGGGAAGG
>PVJH01021644.1:0-38310 GCA_004026705.1 Nesogale talazaci
ATGTCACCATGGCCTGTCTTAGGTTGGTAAAGAGTGCTCCTGATTTTACCCGTCATTGGCTGTCAAGTTCAGCTCACGGAGGCAGAGGGTCTTATCACATACTAGTTGTGTGCTGTTGTGTATATTCTTAACAAAAACAAAACAAAATTATACTCAAGAGTGTTTAGAAGTGAAAGTGATTGTCAAAATAAAGCTTAATCGAGAATAAAATCAAGAAAATGTCCCTGAGTGCACTCTTGTAGTGAACATTCTACCTCCCTATGACCCCATAGTTCAGAGTACAGTAACCAACAGGATAGGTCTCTTGAATCTCAGGACTACAGACTAAGGCTACAGGATATAGGCATCTTGAGTGGAGGCTACACCTACAGTCAAATTATATGACAGAGTGTGGGCAGAGGGCTTTCATATCAGTGCAAGAGATCTCCTTGGGCGTCTATTCAGAGGGTGGCAGCCATTCCCACACACAGACACTAAAATTTGCAAGGCTATTGCCAATTGTGATAGAAGATGCCTGCAGTGTAGTCTGCTCACATAAACAGCACTCTCTACCTTCCTCCCTGCACAACTCATAGCTTAGGTCTCTGAAACCAACAAGACAGATTTCCATGGGGCTCAATTTGGGTTAGGGTGCTCACACTTCTGGTTGGTACTGAGAATTGCTTCCTGAAGCTGCTGTGTGCTAGAAAGTTCTTATAACTAACAATCTACTGAGAAAGGTTCTTAAAGCAACAAAGCAGACTTCCATGGGGATCTGAGCAGAGCATAACATCTCCTCCCCCATTTCCAGTAACTACTGGTTGCCAGGCTGCTGTAAGCTGCTACAGAAGACCTTCACCATGGAATCTGCTGCCATAAGCAATACTCTTCCACCCTATATATCCCATAGATCAGGCCTCCAAAACAATCAGCTCTGTCTCTCTCTAGTTTTGGTCAGTGCCAAGGTCTGCTGTGTACTAGAAAACAGGACTCTTCAATGAAGACTATACTTACAGATAACAATATACTTAAGAGTACTCTTGTAACACCAAGTCAGACCTTCAAAGGGTCCAATCTAAGCTCGACAGTCCCTCTATCACTCAATCACAGGCAGTTGACAGGCTACTGAAGCTTCTACAGAATTCACCTTGCAGTGGAGTCTGCTTCCGTAGACAGCTTTCTACCTGCTTCTCTGTGCATTCCATAGTTCAGGCCTCTGTGGGGGTGAATTTGAGTCTCTTTTATGCCATCTGCAATTGACTTGAGGGCTGCTCACAGAAGCTACTGTGTACCAAAGAGCAGGCATCTTGAGTGGAGGCTACACCCACAGACAACATAAAATATTTGGTGGTGATGGTGATGGCGGTGACTCAGAGCAACTAAACAGACTGCCTCAAAGTCCATTTTGACCACGACAGCCCACTCCCACCTAGTCACTGTTATTAGAGGGACTGATAAAAACTCCTATAGATTCTCGACAGTGGAACCAGCAGATGACAGACCATTGAAGTGGAGATTGTTCCCCCAATAACCACAGAGACACTGGGACACTGTAACCATCAACATAGAACTCTCAAAAGTCCTTCTCAAGGAGTGGCGATACTGGGAGGGTGGAGGAAACATGGGGGAGAAGGGGGGAACTGATCACAAGGATCTACATTTAACTCCCTTCCTGGGGGACGGACAACAGAAAAGTGGGTAAAGGGAGATGTCAGACAGAGTAAGACATGACAAAATAATAATAGTTTATAAATTACCAAGGGTCCATGAGGGAGAGGGGGCATGGAAGGAGGGGGAAAATGAGGGGCAGATACCAAGGGCTCAAGTAGAAGAAGAATGTTTTGAGAATGATGATGGCAACAAATGTAGAGGTGTACTTGACACAATGGATGTGTGTATGTGGATTGTGATAAGAGTTGTACAAGCCCCCAATAAAATATTTTTTAAAGTCCTTCTCAGAAGAGACTACCTCTCCTACTGAAATAGAGACAAATCTGTCTGTGCTTTCCCTAAGTATCAGTTCAAATATGAGTAGGCCCCAGAATAAAGAAGTAAGACTTGGGGAAAACTGGAGGGCAACATCCATTTGTGAAGGGGGATCACTGGACAAGGACTTTCTGACTGAAAACATGGTGAAGAAATAGAAAAGAAAAGTGGGGGAGAGGTGGAATTATAACCAGAGACAGAGGATTGTTCCCCTCTGGTGAACAAATTAATAGGTGTTATATCTTGCCTAAGTGGTGGTGCCTGCTAGAAGATAAATTTCCACAGTGAATTCTCTCATATGCTTGAGAGGCTGAGAAAGTTGCATATTGAGAACTGGAATTTCTGAATCCTAATAAAACAAGAGTGGGAAAAGGAGCTATCAGAAAGAGGGAGAGGAAACAATAAAGAAATGCCAAATCTTCTACCAACATGTGTTAGGCTGTGTTGTCCAGAGAAATAAAACTACTAACACATAAAGCTGTATAAGAAAGAACTTTATGGACATTCTCTTACAGAAGGGTCACAGGGAGGAGACAAGCCAATCAGGATGCAGTGTAGCAATGATGAAACATACAACTTTCCTCTAGTTCTTAAATGCTTGATCCTCCTCCCCGCCCCCACCCCCCTCCCAATCGATGATCCCAATTCGACCTTACAGATCTGACTAGGCCAGCAGATGTACACTAGTACAGATAGGAACCAGAAACAGGGAATCCAGGACAGATGATCCCTTTAGGACAAGTGGTGAGAATGGTGATACCAGGCGGGTGAGTGAAGGTGGGTTAGAAAGCAAGAACCAATTATAAGGATCGACATATAACTTCCTCCCTGGGGTACAGACAACAGGGAAGTGAGTGAAGGGAGACATCGGACAAAATAATAATAACTTATAAATTTTTGAGGGTTCATGAGGGAGAGAAAGCAGTGAGGGAGGGGGGAAATAAGCTGATACCAAAGGCCTAAGTAGAAAGCAAATGTTTTGAGAATGATAAGGGCAACGAATGTACAAAGGTGTTTGGCATACAATGTATGGATTGTGATGAGTTGTATGAGCCTCCAATAAAGTGATTTTTTTTAAAAAGATCTTTATATCAAGGTGTACTTTTATATAAAGAAGGCATCCCAGCTCATTCCAACTCAAGTCTGAGGCTAGTCAGAGACCTCTTTAGACTCACAGAGCTGTGACCAATAAAGGAAAAAGATGAAGTAAGAAACAAGGAGATCACGAGCAAGTGGGTGTAGAGATCCATGGATCCAATGTCAGAGGGAACATGGCAGGTTGTCAACAGTTTTGAGGGCATTCACCAGAGGCTTAATCTAAGATTGGACATCCTGCAAAATGGATGTTGAGCTTCCACTGTGGTCTATAGCTTTCTGGAAATCAGGTGTTCAGAATTTAAGCTCTGATGGCATTCCCTCCTCTGGATTGGATTTTATTATTTATAGTCTTCAAACAGACTGGTGATAATCTTCAATGTGAACTTAGTCGGCATCTCATTTAGATGATTGCCTGCTTTAGGACAAGGTCATAAGACCCTACATGTTATTCTTTCTGATAGTCAGACATCATCTGATTATTTCACTACATTTTGCTATCGCACCCATATCTTCAGTGATCTCTTCATGAGGATAAGTATTGAATAGGGCCACGTCATCTTGGATTAGAACTAAAATTAAGTGTGAGCCCTTATATATATCCCTGGTTCATTGAGAACCATAATTATCATTTTTTGGAGAACACTATAAATCATCTCCATGGGGCATAAGGTAATTAGTGTAGCCAATGATATAGAATATAAAATACTATTGAGAAAAGGAAATTATACATGCACAGAGAGCTAATAAGAATGAGTACAAGAATGAAGAAAATGTCCCAAAACTTATTTTGGTGATGATTGTATAACTCTGCTTGATGTGACTGAACTACTGAATTATATGACATTTCAATTATATGCCAGTAAAAGAGTGTGTTCTTTTATGCTTAAGCGACTAGGTACTATTTACACAAACAATGAACAATCTCCAAATTCACTATAAGTCAACATTTTCATCCATCTGGGAAGTTGAGGGATGTCCAGAATGAGGTTTGTCATCAATTGACATTTCACTTTTCTTCAAAGGAGCAAGCCACTCATACACTTGAGGTTTTTCCATAGTGCTGTCCTTCTAAGGTGTGTTCAACGTCACAACAGTTTCTGGGGTCTTTTCCCCAAGCAGAAAACACAAGTTGATGGCTGCACGCAGTTCTCTTAAATCAGCCTTAACAAAAAACAAGGTTAAAGTGAAACTGCTTTAATGAAAAAATTCACTGTGACCAGAAAGAACTTTCCCAGGTGATGCCACTGTGTGCACTAATTCAGAGCGACTTACTCCATGCTCATTTAGCAGGAAAAATGCATGCTACAAAATCTCCACCCAGCAGAGCTACTTTTTAAGTTTGTTTGCTTGGGGGGGTGTTCTTTTTGAGGAGAGGGGTAACCACTTATATATTGGGTATCCACAAAGCAAGGGATTCAGACCAAAATCCAACAAGCACCAATTCCATAATCTTGGGATAGCAGTGATCTGCTTCTTTTCACATTAGGATGTTTCAGCCTAAAGCCCAAAGGTATATGCAATATTTTTCTGACAATAACAGAGTGAAATTAGGAATTAATAACAGATAAAAACCTGGTAAATACACAAACATATGGAAATTAAACAACACTATTACATTATCAAAGTATCACAAAGTAAATCAAAATACTGAATTTCCTAGCATCAAATGAAAGCACGGCATACCAAAACTTATGGGATGCAGCAAAAAGCAGTTTTCAGAGGGAAATGTATATAATAAGTGCCTATAGATAACAAGAAGAAAGATCTGAAATAAACAGCCTAACTCTAAACTTGAGAAAATAGAAAGAAAAGAATACAATAAACCTCAACAGACCAGAAAAAGGGAAAACAAATATAAGAGTAGAAATAAACAAAATAAAAACAGAAAAGCAATGGAATCAACAAAAACATGTTATCAGGAAAGGCCAGTTCCTAGAAAAAGATATCGTACTTGGTAAAGCAGAGGGCCAGCAAAAAAGAGGAAGACCTTCAACAAGATAAGATTGACACAGTCCCCAGAGCAAAAAATTGTATCAATGTGAGTGAAGGGGAGCACAGAGTGGAGACCCAAAGCCCATCTATAGACAATTGGACACACCATATAGAAGGGACACAAGGAAAAAGTGAACCAGTAAGAGTGCAGTATAGCACCAATGAAACACACAACTTCATCTTGGAAGCAACAAAGCCCACATGGAAGAAGCACACCAGCTTGTGTGACCACCAGGTGTCAAAGGGATCAGAAATCAGGCATCAAAGAACAAAAAATCATATCATTGTGTGCGCACCTTCCCATTGGGATCCCTGAAGACAAATGTATATATAAGCAAACATGGTGAAGAAAGCTGATGGTGCTCAGCTATCAAAAGATATAGCACCTGGGGTCTTAAAAGCTTGAAGATAAATAAGCAGTCATCTAGCTCAGAAGCAACAAAACCCACATGGAAGAAGCACACCAGTCTGTGTGACCACAACGTGTCAAAGGGGTCAGGTATCAGGCATTAAGGAACTAAAAATTTTATTATTGTAAATGAGGGGGGGTACAAGTTGGTACAAAGTCCATCTGTAGGTAACGGACTTCTCCTTACAGAGGGGTCACAGGGAGAAGACAAACTAGTTAGGGTGCAGTGTAGCAATGATGAAGCATATAACTTTCCTCTAGTTCTACAATGCTTTTTCCACCCCATTATCATGATCCCGATGCTACCTTACAATTTCGACTAGACTGGAGGATGTACTGTTACAGATAGGAGCTAGAAACATAGGGAATCCAGGAGAGATGATCCCTTCAGCACCAGTGGTAAGAGTGATGACACTGGGAGGGTAGAGGGAGGGTGGGGTAGAAAGGGGGAACCGATTATAAGGATCTACATATAACCCCCTCCCAGAGGTATGGACAACGGGAAAGTGGGTGAAGGGAGACATCCGTCAGTGGAAGATATGACAAATTAATAATAATTTATAATTATCAAGGGTTTATGGGGAAGAGCAAGGAGGGGGAATGAGCCAATGTTAAGGGCTTAGATAGAAAGCAAATGTTATGAGAATCATTAGGGCAGTAGATGTACAGATGTGCTTGATACACAATGGATTTATATATGGATTGTGATAAAGTTGTATGAGCCCCCAATAAAAGGATTAAAAAAGAAAAAGAAATACACAACTTTCCTCTAGTTCTTTAATGCTTCCCCCCACCCCCACTATCATGACCTCAATTTTATCTTACAAATCTGGCTGGACCAGAGCATGTACACTGCTACAACTAAGACCTTGAAACACAGGGAATCCAGGACAGATAAACCCCTCAGGACCAGTAATGAGAATACCAAGAGAGTAAAGGGAAGGGGAGGAGGGGCATGGACAAGAGAAAAGTGGGTGAAGCGAGACAGTGGTTGGTGTAAAACATAGGGAAAAACAATTATAAATTATCAAGAGTTCATGAAGGAGGAAGGGTAGAAAAGGAAAATGAGAAGCTGATATCAAGAGCTCAAGTAGAAAGAAAATGTTTTGAAAATGATGATGGCAACAAAAATGCACAAGTGTGCTTGACACCATGGATGGATAGTTGGATTATGATGATAGCTGTAAAAGCCCCCAACAAAATGATTTTCTTTTTAAAAAATGGACATAGTGACTGCAACAATGGGCTAATACACAAGAACAATTCTGAGGATGGTTCAAACAGAAAAATCATTCAGAACACTGGATGTTTTGTTCTACTGTACATAGACTTGCTATGACCTAGAACTAACTTGACAGCACCTAAGTACAATATGATTTCTTGACGAAAACCCTCAAGAAAATTGGAAGAAAAGGAAAGTCCTTGATGTGATCTTGGGTATACTTAAAGCTATTAGCCAAAATTATACTTAATGAAGAAAGAATGAGTACTTTATCTTTGAAACCAGGAATAAGACACTCTCACCACTTCTATTCAATACTATATTAGAAGTTCTACACACAGCAACAAGACAAGGTAAAAAAGGAGTTCTGACTAGGAAAGGAAAACTATTTCTATTCACAGATGACATGATTATACATACAGAAAATTGCAAAGAAGCTTCAAAAAGAAGATTCTAGAGCTAATAGAATTCAGCAAAGTTGCAGGGTGCAAGGTCAACAAATAAGCATCAGTTGAAATTCTATACATGAGCAATGGGAAATCTGCAAAGGAAATTATTCCATTACAATAGCATCTAAGAGGATAAAATATCTAAAAATAAATCTAATCAAGGATGTGAAGAACTTAGTGAAAATTATAAAACACTGCTGAAAGAAATTAAAAATTTAAATAAATAGAAAAATGTTCCACTTTCATGTACTAGAAGACTTAATATTATTACGATGTTGACACTACCCAAAGTGTAAGATTCCATAAAATCCTGATAAAATTTCCTTCTTCACAATAACTTAAAAACTAATCTCCAACCTTATATGAAATGGCAAGATAGCTAAAACAATGTAGAAGAAAAGAAAAAGTAGGACTCAAAATTCTGATTTAAAACAAAATAGCTGATTTCCATTAAGGCAACAGACCCACAAGACAGGCTACCTATCTTTCCACAGACATGAGAGACCAAATAAAGCCTATATAGATAATCCCAGAACCTTGGACTTCAGAGGAAAGGATAAAGTGAGTCGTATGTTTACTACCAGAAGAAACTGAACAAAAACGATGAACAAAGAGACAAATGGAACTATGACTTGCCAGCCTAACATAGCCTTGTCATTTTGAACTTTTGCAAGCAATCTTCTAATGTGGAAAGTGACTTGATAATTGGCTCCACCCACCTAGGACTGCACAAGCACACCATACAACCTACAGACCTAGCAGATTGAAACCCAATCCATAACCACTGAAGCTGAACAGCATCAAGGAAGAGTTAAGCATTTGGTTCATCATCAATTCCCAACTCCTTGAGCGTAGTCTGGTATTAATTGTCCTAAAAGAGATTATTGCTGGGCTGAGCCCCGGTGGCATAAGTGGTTGAGTGCGGGAATGCAGCCTGCAGGCTTAGCGGTTCAAATCCAGCGGCGGCTCTCAGGAGCAGCACTGGGTAGTGCCCACGACCACCAGAGGCAGTGATGCCCAAAAAACAAGCAAAAAAAGAGATTATTGCCACAATGGATGGCAGCTCACTATGACCTCCCTGATATCCTGGAAAATGTAGTCTGGGGAAAAGAGGAATACAAGGGAAATTGGGAAACCTTTGGTTTCTGAATAGAACAAAGAACTATGATGTTGCAATCCATTACCCAGGGCAACAACTCTTAATGGGCAGTGAAAGGGTTGAGGTATGCTGGGGCCATTGTCCAGCTTTTCCCCTCATCACCTGAAGTTCATTTTTAATGCCAGATTCTGGGGTTCCAGGACCAGGAGTGCAGCTTAGAGTGCGAGCTGGGGTGATACCTAAGCAGATGACAGTCACTATACCCCTGAATTTATATGTGAGAATTCCCAAGAGTCTGATAGGGTGGATTTTACTCTCTCCTCCTCCTCTAGAAAAACTGGGCTTGAATGTGAGTAGTGTTGTATTGCCCAGTGGTTGACATAGACCACTAGTCCTGTACTTATGTAACCCCACCCAACATAAATGGAAATGGACTGAGGGAGAAGCATTTGCTAGTTTGGTCTTGCTACCAGCAATATTACTAGCACAGGGGCTAAAACTGATGTCCTCTCCCAAGATAGAAGAGTTTGGGCAAAAATAATTACCAATGGAAGGAGGAGAAATAATAGCTGAAGGGAAAAGAATGAATAAATTGGTTATGAGGGGCATAAAATCTAACACCGTGCTTATTCCTTGAGAGACTTAGAGCAAGCCTTCTCTCAGTTCAAGTAGTAATAGGCTAATGGCTAGAAGAGCCAAAGGTGGTCTGAGTTATTCAATTAATATGAACATCTGGAGGATCATCAATCCCTAACTCTGCACCGACTGGCCTGAGATCTCCCAGCTTCCTGCTTCACTGTTTTGCTTCATTGGTTTGCAGCTGTGTGAGTCTGAATGGGGCTTCAGGAGCATTTGATTCATGGACTTGAGTTTAGCATGGCTGAGCAACTTGATATAATTTTTTTGCTGATATAAAATTCTTTCCTGTGTGTGTGTTTCCTGGTTTATTTTTTTCTAGAAAACTAAACCTAGAGAAACAAAATGGTAGACAGATTGGAGTCACCTCCTTTGTATATCTAGAGGTTAGATATAGCCTCCACATGGGTTATGGTATGTGGTGTGTGGAGCAAGATGGGTATATGAAACTTTGTGAGAGCAAGAAAGGACATGGGAAGTTAGACTTGGTTTGTGCATGGTGGAAACTACAGCCACTTTTGGAATGTCCCATGGTAAAAGTTGGGCTGTTAAAAACGAAATAGCTGAAAGAAGGCCAGCCCACAGGATTCACCCTGTCAACAGCCCAGGGTCATATGAATATGAATGGGATAGTCTAAGAGCATTTTAAACTTGAGTGTTTTAAAAAGTATTGTGTTTAGAATCTGGCTGGCTGTTTTAGAAGTATATTGATTTCTTCTACTTATTCTTGGTATAGATATAATATGTGATAGAAAAGAATAATGGAAATTAATAGATTTGCTAAAAGGAGGAATCAGAAATTTTCCAGGGCAGGTGAATTTTGTTTTGAGCCATTGTAGAATAGGTTGAAAGCTAAAACCTACCCAGAGCCTTTAGCATCAGGCCATTGGCATTTTAAAAGACATGCAGAGCCACTTGGTGAGAGTGACAAAGTTGCTGAGAGATTGACATAAAATCTGACTGGCTTGTCTTTTTGAACTGAAATGAATGCAAACCGTTGTATGTGGAAGCACTGCTGGAAAAATATGCCCATCAGAGAATATCCCATCTATCCCCCTCAATTAGAACTGAAAGTTAAGCGAGGCTGGACTGGAATGGGTAGCCTAGACTGCTAGGTGACCACCTGGATTAACGAGAGTGGAAGTGGGGAAAACAAAGCAATGAAGAGATTGAGTCAGGCCACTGATCCTCATGATCTGGTCCACAGAGACTAAAAAGGGAAAACAAAGAAGGGCTTGCTGATTCAGAGTTTAAAGAGTTTTGCAGATCCTGGGCCAATTACATGATCTAGTCTGAGAAGCTTATGAGAATATGTGAAGTGACCAGTGATCTGAAAAGGAGGGAGGTGTGTATAAATTCCTCAGCTTGCTACTGGTACCCAATGACGTAGCTTGGCATAGCTAGGACTGAATTGACCAGAACATGACCAGATAAAGAGAAAGGTGTTTGATTGCATGGACTGGTGCACATTGTTTGCAGTCTTCATGGATGGCCTGCTCTGCATTTGACTTTCCTTATGGATACAGACACGCAATTTAATTCTTTATATCAGATAACATGATTGTCTTCTTAGAGCACAAAGTGGGTAATTTAGAAATATATTCAAAATGGTGGGAAATAAAGACATAAAGTGACTGGTTTATAAATGTTCATGGGGGCTGAGCCCCGGTGGCGTAGTGGTTGTGCGCGGGACTGCGGCCCACTGGGATGGAGGTTCGATTCCGGCTCCCAGGAGCAAAGGCTGGGCCTCCTACCCACCACCAGGGCAGTGATGCCTAAAAAAAAAAAAAACAAAAAACAAAAATAAATAAATAAATAAATAAATAAATGTTCATGGATATCTTTAACCTCAGGTAAGTGCAACAAGGGAGGATCACCACAGAAGCTTCCTCTTTCCCAATGAGCCTAGGGAAGAGAGAGTTGGTAAAAGATGTTGATAGATTATAAGATTCAGGTATAGGTGACTTGTCACAGACTGCAACTGTTAGGCATTAAACATTTTTGCTTTGTTCACTTATAAAATATAAGCAATAAATGGAGCTGGTGCATTTTCAATTGCATGCTTATTAGGTTGTATGCTGTTAGGTTAAAGTGACCAGATGTCCTGCTTTTTAACAATTTAACAATGTCCTGCAGCATTTTAAAATTAAAATAAATATAATACAATACTATTTTTGTGTTCTATGAAAATCTTTGTTGCTCCATATAGACCAAATTTTTAATCAAGAACACCCCACCCTCCCCATTCCCCGTCAATGGTGTCCTGCTTAAAATCTGGTCACTTTGTGTTAGGTGCAAGTATTATTGTCTTTGTTTGGAGATTTTTGTGTTTAAAAGGTTGTATGCAAAAAGAAGATCACTTGCCTGTGTGATAATTAGGTGCTGAAACAATCAGGTACCAAAGAACAAAAATCAAAATCAATGGATCAATTGACTCCCGATATCGCTGAACACAAATGGGTATAGAGGCAAACAGAGTAGAAGAAATGATGGTGCCCAGCTACCAAATGATTGAATGCCTAGAGGCTCAAAGACTTGAAGATAATTGAGTCACCATTCAGCGCAGAAACAGCAAAGCCCACATGGAGGAAGCACACCAGCATGTGTGATCAAGAGTGGCCGAAGGGAGCAGATACCGAGCACATCCTTACAAAGAAGGGGGAGAGCAGAGTGGGGACCTAAGGGCCACTGGTGGGTAATTGGTCACCCCTTTACAGGGGAGTCACGGGGAGGAGACAGACCACTCAAGGGGCAGCCAGGCAGTGATGATACACACAAGTTTCCTCTAGTTCCTGAAGCCTTCCTCCCCCTCCCCCAACCATCATGGTCCCAACTCTACCTTACAAATCCAGATGGACTGGAGAAGGTGCACTAGTATAGAGGGGAGCTGGAGATATGGGGAAACCAAGATGGATGAGCCCCTTCGGGCCAATGGTTAAATTGGAGATACTGGAATAGTGGAAAGAAGGTGGGGTAGAGAGACGGAACCAACTGCAAGGATATACACATAAGCTCCTATTTGAAGGACGGCCATCAAAGGAGTGGGTTGGGGGAGAGGTCATGCAGTGTAAGATATGACAAAACAATAACAATGTATAAAGTATTGAGGATTGGTGAGGGTAAGAGAGCAGGGGAAGAGGGGAAGGGATGGAAAAGCTTATACTAGGGCTTAAGGGAAAAGGCAGATGATTGGAGAATGATAATAGAAGTGGACATGTGAGGGTGCTTGACACAGTATGCATATTTATATATTGTGAAAAACAATGTATGAACCCCTAATAAAATGATTTTTTTAAAAAGTTGTATGCAGGTGGCCAGCTGACAAAGGGGGACTGTGATGGTTAGATTTTAAGTAAAGTTGCACTTGTGTGAAGGTAGGGGTGGAGATCAGCCTACCAAATAGGTCATATCCAATGATGTCTCTTTTATTTGGGGGGGGTTCTTTTAATGAGATGCCATGGAGAACTTGTTGCTCTTTTGCCCCTCTTCACCCTCCTGCTTGCCTGGATTCTGTGTCTGGCTTTGGGGCTGATGGCTTACATTGGCCACTGACCTTGGGAGTTGCTGGCACCCTGCTATGTTCCTGCAGACCTGGGATTAATGTAATTTCACCCACAAGCCTATGATTTCCCACATTCCTGCTTCACCTTCTTGCTTCATTTGCCTGCAGCTGTCTGAGTTGGAAGGGATCCAGTAGCATCTAACCCATGGACTTGAATTTAACTGGGTTGGGATACTTGATGTAAATTTCCTTCTCAATTAAAAAAAAAACAGTCTAACACAGCATTTAATAATAACAATACCTTGGAAAAGGCAATTACATTTCTGTTGGTTGGTAAACTAGGAGAAACAATCTCCCATTTGGGGAAGGGGGAGTTTAACAGAACATATAAAACCCAAGAGAAGAATAAACCTGGTACTATGTTCCTGGCAGACACTTTTGATCTGGTTTCTATTCAGTCCTTGGTGAACCAGGTTATGCATTATAGACTACTGAAACTCTGTGAGAGATGCCAAACATCCTTTATAAGACACACCAGAAGCATTTGATGTAAAAACTCCACTAAGCAACTTGAGCTTAACTCAAATTCACCTGTAGTAGATTTAAGAAAGAGATATACTCTCTTGGACTTAAAGCTAAAACATTGTAATGTAAGAAGCAAATGGTTGCCAACCTCAGATTATGCAATTGGTGGTCACTGGACCATGGTTCATATCTTTTGCTTTGAGGGTGTCCAATAAGCAGTGGCCCAGAACTACTGCTTACTATTGTAATATCCTCATTGTTTTTCTTATGGCGTGTATTAATCTGGTAGGTATGATTATGCCTTTGTGAATCAGTGTTACTGAAAGCTTTGCTCCGTCACCAACATCCACTGTTTGTGTAAATAGTTTCTAGTCACTTAAGAGTTTAATCTGTATAAGTCAACAATTCAAGTACAATATTTTTTGGATCATAAGATGCACCTGACCATGACACACCCAGTTTTTAGGGCAGGAAAACAAGAAAAAAATATTCTGAACCAAATAGTACCAGTATACTAAAATATTTATTAAAATAAAGCAAAGTATGGTAATATTTAACAGCATAAACTCAACAATGGTGTTAAGAACCATCATCATTTTCATTAACAAATGGGGGAGGCTTGCATTGTGCCAATCATGTGACCTGACTTACATTGAGACTCCAGGAAGCGGGACTTCCCCCAAATACACAGCAATCCACAGCATGCAAACAGCAGCAGACAGTTAATGGGTGCATGGGATCATAAACAAATGTTCTGGGGTACCACACTTTCAGACCATAAGACGTACCCTCACCCCCTCCCACTTTTGGTGCTTATTATGGTCTAACAAATACGATATTTCAGTCCAAAATGGCCTATACTTACATGATTTCCTTTTCTCAACACTCTTAAAATTCTGTAGCTCTGAAGATGACGTCCAGGTAGAATTACTCAGTGCTCCTGTTGTTAGATCAGAAAATTAAGAGGCCAATACTGGGAGACTGGGTGCTAAAAATAGATTCAGCATATCAATGTCTGGTTCAGAGCTCCCCCTGCAATTTTCACCCACAAAGTGAATTGAGAACTTGCTGAAACATCTAAGTTCACTGCATCTGCCTACAGACTCCACTAACCCGTCACCAGGTCAAGCAGTACAGCACCTGCCACCTCTTCCTGCATAAAAGAACTGAGTCCTACAGTAAGCAGTCACTACCCCCAGACTGCTGCCTAAAAGTGGTCATAATCCAAAGCTTGCAGAGAGCCTTTGAGAACCAGCCACAGGAACTCACACTGGAGTTCCCTTCTCTACTATCTGCCCTGGTCTCAAAGTCTAGGGCTTTTCAGCTCTCCTTCCTAACCAGGAATAGAGTGACTATATCACCACCCCCTTCCTCCCTCTTCCATCTCCACTCCTGCCAGCATGGGAAACATGAGATAATTAGACACTAATTTGCAGCAACTTAAGAGTTGCTGGGATATTTATCTGTGACAGAATGCAGTTCTCAGAGCACAAGTTGCAGTGTTGTGAAGTACAGAGCCAGGAGTGATACAGGAGCACAGCTGGGGGAGAATTCAGATCCAGTTGCCCCAAACCCACTCTGTTAATCTGGTCCCCATTCCCTGGGGAACAACAGCATGGCACAGGCCTAATACCAGGGCACCCCACAAACCCATTGTAAAAAATGGGAGATTTTTAGTTTTAAAAAAGGCTTTCGGTTGAGCCCCGGTGGCGCAGTGGTTGTATGAGGGACTGCAGCCCACAGGGCTGGCAGTTCAAATGCAGCAGCAGCTCTCCAGGAGCAAGGCTGGGCCTCCTACTCCCACCAGGGCAGTGATGCCACAAAAAAAAAAGGCTTTCAATTCCAGGCAGTTCCCCTTTGTGTAAATTTAAATGTAAGCCACCAGAACTCTGTCCATTAGCATCGCATTAACATAAGAAGGAAGGCAGAACTCTAATCCCAAAAGCACAGCCTAGTATGTTAGCATAACCAAATAGGAAAAGTCAACATGTTCTGAGAGCCACAGCACAAACTGGCTCTACCAGTTTGAGACGCCATAGGAAGTCTTTAAAAGGCTACAAATTGTGGCCAGACAGTCCAGAGCAGGTCCTTACCAGTGCTACAGACCCACCCAACTCTGCCTGTGGCATACCTACAGTTGCTTAACTAATCCCAGCCTCTGAGGCCCTCACTGTCACCAGCCATGAGTTGCCATATCACCTCACCTACAAGGCAGTCCAACCCACCACCATCATAGACCACAGTCCTCAAAAACCCTCCTACCATCACAGAGAAAATGCTCAGAGACCCTCAATCTCCCAGGAATATGGTACACACTTCTTCCAAAGGATCAGTAGACCAGGAACTGGTAAGCATAATAAATATATAGGCACCTAATAAGAGAGTCACAAAACCAATTATGGTATTCAAAAAATGAAAGAAGAAATCACAGCCTTAACAATCATAGTAAGTGACTTTAATACACTGCTATCACAGAAAGATCACAAGGAAAGAAGTTCAGCAAAGAGGTTGAAGAGCTAAACACTAAAATTAGGAAACTGAACCAAATAGACATTTATAAACTCTTCGTCCAAATGCAAAACAGAAAAATCACATTCTTTTTGAGTGCACATGGCTCATTTTCAAAAATAGACATCATGCTGGGACACAAGTCAAGCCTGAGTAAATTCAAACACATAGAGATCACTCAGACATCTTTCTCAGACCACCATTCCACAAATCTGGAGATCAACAGGAATACCAGAAAAACAAGGGCAAACAACTGGAGGATAAATAACAATCTTCTACAACATGAATGGGTACTGCCAAAATTAGAGAGAAATTTTGGAAGTTTCTAGAATCTAATGAGAATGAGAATACAACATACCAAAACCTATGGGATACAGCAAAAGCAGTTATCAGAGGAAGCTTGATAGCGATTAATGTGTATATGAAAAAGGAGGAGAGACTTATGCCTGATACGTTATCACAAAACCTCCAGCAAATGGAACCGAGTCAACAGAATAACCCATCCAATAACAAAAGTAAAGAAATAATAAAAATTAGGACAAAGTTAAATAAGTGGGGAGACAAGACAACAGTGCAAAAAATTCAATGCAGAAAAAAAACTGGTTCTTTGAAAGGATCAACAGAATTGACAGACTGCTGGCAAATCTAATCAAGGAAAGGAAGGAGCAAACATCAATAGCCAGGATGAGGGATGAAACAGGGGAAATCACAATGCACGCCAACAAGATTTAAATGATATTCACAAAGTAGGACAAAAGCCTATGTTCTAATGAATTTAGCAACATGGAAGACAGGGACAAATACTTGGAAAAGCAATTCCTCCATAGATTATCCGGGATAGAGGTCAAGAACCTCAAAAGACTCATAGCACTAGAAGAAATAGATATGGTTATCAAGAAACTACCAACAAATAAAGCTCTCAGACCAGGTGGCTTCATGGGAGAATTTTATCAAGCATCCAGGGAGGAGCTCACACCAATTCTCCACAAATTATTCCAGAGCATAGAAAAAGATGGCAAACTTCCAAACTCATTCAATGAAGCCAGTATAACATTGATAGCAAAACAGGGCAAGAATCCCCCCAAGACAGTGAAGTAAAGATTGATATCTCTAATGAACAAAGATGCAAAAACCTTTAACAAAATATTGCCCATTAGAATACAAAAGTATATGAAACATCTCATCCAACATGATCAGGTGTGATTCATTCCAGGAATGCAGGAGTGGTTCAACATCCGAAAGTCCATCAATATTATTCACCATATTGACAAGAAAAAGGATAAGAACCACATAATAATTTAGATAGATGCAGAAAAAGCATTTACAACATCCAATACCCATTCTTAATTAAGACACTCAAGAAGATAAGAATGGAATAGTAATTCCTCAAGTTAATACAAGCTATCTATAAAAAGCCAACATCGGCTGATCCGTGGTAGCGTAGTGGTTGCTTGCAGGACTGCGGCCAATGGGCTTGGCGGTTCAAATCCAGCAGCAGCAAGGCTGGGTCTCCCACTCCTACCAGAGGGCAGTGATGCCAAAAACAAAAAACAACAACAACAACAAAAAGCCAACATCATTGTCAATGGAGAAAAGACAAAAGCAATCCCACTGAAAAATGGGACCAGACAGGGACCAATTCTTTTCAACATCACACTGGAGATCCTAGCTAACAACATAAGGCAGTCGAAGGACATTATAGGTAGCTATCTAGGAGAGGAAAGGGTCAAATGATTGCTATTTGCAGACAACATGATTCTATACATTGAAAGCCCCCAAAGCTCCACAATAGTACTGGCAGTGATACAGGAATACAGAGGTGATGGAATAAAAGATTAACAAAAGAAGTCTATTGATTTGCTATATACATTGGACAAGACCATGAAATAAGAGATCAAGATCACAATAGCTAAGAACAAATTGAAATATTTAGGATATAGCTAAAAAACAAACAAACAAAAAACCCAAAAGATAGGGAAAGCTACAAAACCCTACCATAGGAAACCAAAAGCAACCTCCACAAATGAAAGAATATCCCATTCTCATGGATCAGAACTCTCAATATAGTAAAGATGCCAATCCTACTCAAAGTACTTTATAAGATTAACACTATCCCAATACAGATACCAACAACTTTCCCTTAAAAATTGAAAAAACTGACCACCAATTTGATATGGAGAGGAAGGAAGGTCAGAATTAGCAGAGAATGTCTCAAGGAGGACAAAGTCAGAGGGCTCACCTTACCTGACTTTAACACCTACTATACAGTCATAGTAATCAAAACAGCATGGTACTGGGTAGGGGGAGAGTGGGGAACTGATCACAGTGATCTACATATAACCCCCTCCCAGGGGAATGGACAACAGAAGAGTAGGTAAAAGGAGACAGTGGTTAGTGTAAGACATGAAAAAATAGTAATAAATTATAAATTACCAAGGATATATGAGGGAGGGAGAGGAAGGGAGGGAGAGGGGAAATGAGTTGATACCAAGGACTCAAGTAGAAAGAAAATGTTTTGAAAACGATCATGGCAACATATGTACAGATGTGCTTGGCACGATTTAAAAAAAAAAACAGCATGGTACTGGAATAATAAATAACAGATACTCAGAACCATGGGGGAAAATAGAAAACCCAGAAATAAAACCATTAAGATACAGACAACTGATCTTTGACAAGGGTCCCAAAAGCATCAAGTGGGAGACAAATGCCCTCTTTAACAAATGGTGCTAAAAACAATGGATATCCACCCATAGAAACATGAAACAAGCCCCTCACTTCACCCCATGCTTAAGAACAAACTCAAGATGGATCACAGACCTAGAAGTAAAATTCCAAACCATCAGAATCATCAATGAAGAATTAGGAACGAAACTAAGAACCTTGGTCCAGGGAATACATAGGCTAAGTGTAATAGGGAAAGGAACCCACACTGGTGAGACTGAAATTGACAAATGGGATAGAGCAACTGTGTGCATCCAAAGACTTCACCAAGAGAGTAACAAGAGAACTCACACACTAGGAAATGATTTTTAGCAGTGACACAACAAACAAAGGGCTTATTACTAAAATCTACAATACTCTCCTATCCTGCAAAAAGAAGAAAACCGTTAACCCCTTGAGGAAATAGGGAAAAGACATGAACAGAAGTTTCACTAGTCAGGAGACCCAAATGGCCAGTAAACATAAGAGAAAATGCTCCTGGTTATTAGCCATCAGAGAAATGCAAATTAAAACAACTATGAGATACCACCTAATACCCTTGAGAATAGCCCAAATCAGAGAACAACAAATTTTGAAGGGGATGTGGTGAGGTAGGGACTCTCCTCCACTATTGGTTGTCATGTAGATACATATAGCCACTGTGGAAAGCCATCTGGTGATATTTAAAGCAAATGGAAATTGAGTTACCTTATGACCCAGCAATCCCTCTACTTGGCACATACCCAGAAGAGTTAAGAAATAGACCATGACCAGTCATTCTGTGCTCCAATATTTATTGTGGCAAAATTCACAATTGCATAGAATTGGAAGCAACCTAAATTTCCATCGATAGGCAAGAGGATTAGAAAACAAAAAGCACTGAGGATCACATGAAGCACATCATCTCATGGGAAGAGTTGGAGGAAATTAGCCAATCACAAAATGACAAGTACAGCATGAGCCCACTGAGGTAAGTATAATCCTAAGGATGCACATGTCATTCCAACACAAAGAAAGGGAAAGGTGGAAGAGTGAGGGAGAAAGAGAATGGTGAGGGAGATGGCACTAGGGGGAGGGTATTGTTTATGTCTCCACAGATATGGAATTGTGCATGCAGAATTCACCAGAGAATGCCAAGCCTTGAGGGTAACAACCACATGGACCAACTTATGAACAGAGTGGGCTACAGACCCAATCAAAGTCTAATTGACTCTTTTCCTAGAAGTATGTGCTACAAAGGACATACAGACCTACAGATTGGGGAGAAGGACTTGCCTGCCATGATCACATAGAAGCAAACAAAGTAGGAAAAAGAGAGAGTGAGCATATAGATCCCATATTGGCACACTAAGCCATGAGGATGATGTCCCTGCACAGAGCTGATAGGGCACAGAGAAGACTGTAGGGCTGACAACAGTTTGATATATGATGTCCCCTTACTGGAACATACTGCAACAGAGAATAATACTGGGGGCACATGACAGGGACTGAGTACATTCTGAACCCTCCACAGCAAGACAAACCAAGGACAAAGCATAACAGGAGCAAAACAAATCCACAAAACACATGAAGAGTCCCCAAAATAGACTTCGGGCTATGAGAAGCAGCTCCTGGAACACTCCAGTACTGGTGAGGAGATAGGCATACAAGTTATCAGACATATATGCTTTTTCAGGTTTTTTGAAGGGGGTCTTGCTTGGGGTTTTTTCTACCCTTTTTTAATAATCATTTTATTTGGGGTTCATACACAATCAATACATACATCAATTGTATGCAGACCACATTTGCACATTTGTTGCCATCATCATTCTCGAAACACCCTTCTTTTACTTAGGCCCCCAGTATCAGCTCACCACATTTCCTCTCCCTCCCCATTCTCCTTCCCCCATGAACCCCTAATAATTTTCAAACTGTTACTATTTTTTCATATCATACACTATCTGATATGTCCCTTCACCCACTTCACTGTTGTCTGTACCCCAGAGAGAAAGTTATATCTAGATCCCTGCAATTGGTTCCTCCTTTCTCCTCCAATTTCCCTCCACCCTCCCGGTATCACCACTCTAACCACTAGTCCTGAAGGGATCATCTGCCCTTTTTATTCAATCTTTTGTTTTCTTTTGATACAGTCTGCATTATCATTGGTTTGCCTACCTATATAAAATAGGAATGGGAAGCAAACCCAAGGAGAAAGCAAGGAGACTGATGTTTCCGGAGGAACTCAGAGGGAGGAAAAAGGAGGGAAAGGAGCAGTGAGCAAACAACACTATAGACAGAAGAACAACTAGGGAATTAAAACCAAAAATGAGGAGGATATCAAAATCCTGGGCATGTTGGAGCAACAGCAATCTAGCTGAGTGGAATTACTAAGAGGCAGAAAAAGGGCAAGCGTGATGGTGGGGTAGGAGGAAGTAAAAGGAAACAGAGAAAATATCTAGAAAGCAAAACTCTGGATAAAGATATAAGCATAGGTGTGTACATATGTAAATGTATTAATTCATAAAAATAGAGGTACTGACCTATGTACATTTATTTATATGGCAATATATTGAGGAAATGGATGGACTTTGGGTCTTTGCTCAAGCCCTCCGTCAACATAAGAACATTTTGTTAACAACCTATGATACTCATTCACCCCCACCCCCCACTACCTCCCGGTGCTATCGTTGAAGAAAAAATGGGTGCACAAGCAAATATGGGAAAGAAAGCTGATGGTCCCTAGCTATCAAAAGATATAGCATCTGGGATCTTAAAGGTTTGAAGTTAAACAAGCAGCCACCTAGCAGAAAAACAGCAAGCCCACATGGAAGAAACACACCAGCTTGTTCGTGATCATGGGGTGTCAATGGGATCAGGTAACAGGCATCAGAAGACCCAAAACAAAAAGGCAAAACATATTTTTTATAATGAGGGGAATGGAGCAGAGAGCCAAAACCCATCTGCAGACAATGGATATATATATTGTCAATGTGACATCCCCTCACAGAAGGGTCACAAGGAAGGGATGGGTCAACCAGAACACAGTATTTGTTCTAAGTATAAGTTATAAGTATAACACTGATGAAACACACAATATTCCTCTGGTTCCTTGAGACTTCCTCACCATCATGACCTCAGTCCTGCCTTTCATTTCAGGCTAGACTGGAGCATGTAAAATGGTACAGATAAGAGCTGATGACACATGGGATCTAGGTCAAATAAACCCCTCAGGAACATAAATTGGAGTAACGATATCAGAAGGGTTGTGGGAAGGTGGGGAGAGGAAGGGAGAAAGGAGGAATTAATCACAATGATTGACACATAACCACACCCACCCTTAGAGAAAGGAACAACTGTGGAGAGAAACTGTGGGGGAAGGGAGACTATGGTTGGCTTAAACATGAAAATAACAATTTACAATTTATCAAGAGGTTCTTGAGGTGGAGAGGAGGAAGGGGGAGGAAATGAGTAGCTGATACCAAGGGCTTAAATGGAAAGTAAATGTTTAGAAAATAATGATGGCAACATATGTACAAATATGATTGATAAAATTGATGTATGGGTTGTTAAAATAGCTGTAAGAGCTCCCATTAAAATTATCTTTAAAATAAATAAATAAAATCTGTAGCATTGACTAAATTTATGACAGTATAAATAGAATTACCATAAATAGAATTTATGACACTATAAATAGAATTACCATAAATAGAATTTATGACACTATAAATAGAATTACCATATACCCCAGCAGAGTGATTTATAATGTTCTCTGTCATAAATAATGATGTCTCTAAAGTAAATCAGATATCTATATGTGTGTATATATACATATATCATATGAATTGATTGGGGGCTAGCATTTAATTCTAGGCCCAAACTAAGAAAAATTAATTCTTATGACATGACCCTGCTCAATGCTCATCCTCATGAAGATATCATTGAAGATATGACTGCAATAGCAAATTGTGGTAAAGAAACTAGATGATGCCCAGCTATCAGAAAGAATAGTGTCTGAAGTTTTAAAGGCTTGTCTTGAAGCAAGCAGCTATCTAAGTGAAATATCAAGTAAGTCCACGTGGAAGAAATACACCAACTATATGATCCAAGGATTATAAATAATAAAACCCAAATCTGAAGCAGGCGATGGTATCAGAGTTACCTGATGAATGAATACCCAGTTTGCATAAAACTATGAATACCCAGTTTGCAAAGACTATGGATGACAGCAGAAGCCCAAAATCCATTTACAGTGTCCCCACATGAAGTAATCTGAAGTGAATCCCCTCTGACTGCAGTCCAGAGATATGAACAGCCTTGCTATCAGACAGAGAGCATTGCAAAATTGATTGTGGAACATGTGGTTAAGTTAAAATGTAATACCCTATTTGATCTCCCTTTGAACCCATTTTAAAGAAGCTTCTGTTTTTATTATTTTTGCTTGGTTGCTTTCTTTTTGGTTTAGAACATCTATTTTGTCTAGTCATTGCTCTAAGGCTTTTTTCCTTTGTTTGCTTCTCATTCATGTTTTGTGTGAATTTCTATATATGAAATCCAGGGTAGGTAGATCTATAGAGACAATAACTGGATTGATTATTGCCAAGGGGTATGGCAGGAGAGGATGAGGGTTAACAAGAGAATAAAATTTTCTGAAATTGATTGTGATGATGATTGCACAAACTTCAATATGACTGAATGATCAAACTGTATGGTACATGAACCATATACCAATAAAACTATTTTTAAAATAACCATATACAAAAATGATGGCCAATATTTGTTTCAACAGAGAGAAACTGAAATCATTCCCCTTGTGAATGGAAAGCAAGCAAGGATGTCTTTTATCATCACTCCTATTCAATATTCTACTCATAGTGGAAGTCTAAACCCAAGCAATAATGCAAGACAGAGGGGTGAGGAGCATGCAAATTGACAAAGAAGAAGTAAAACTATCTCTATTTGTAGTTATAGGATCCTATATCAAAAAAATCCAAAAGACTCGACAAGAGAATTAATAGGGCTAATTGAAAGATTCTGCAGCATGGCAAAATACACAATCAACATTCAAAAATATGCCTGATTCCTTTACACTAATAATGAGAACACTAAAATGGGTATCAGAAAAGCAATGCCATGTATAATAGCCAGCCCAAAATGAAATATTTAGGATTAAATATACCCAGAAAAACAAAAGGTCCATTCAAAAAGACTACAAAGTGCTACTATGGGAAAACAAGAGAATTTCATAAATGGAAGAATATACCATACTCATGGATAGGAAGAATTACATTATGAAAAGTCAATACAGCCTAAAGTGATCGAATGATGTAATGGAATCTCAATCCACATTCCAGGATCATTCTTTATGTGAAAAAGCAAGAGACCTTAGATAAACCAAAAATGAACAAAATAGGCAGCTTCATACTTCCCAACCTCAAAACCTAATTCCACACTAGTCAAAACACTCTGATATTGATATGACAGACATAGTAGAAGAGAACAGAATTGAGAACACAGAACTAAATCCATCTACAGCCAACTGATCTTTGACAATGGGCTGAAACTCATTAAATGGGGTTAGAAATAGTCTTTTTCACTTTCAAAGAAAGCAAAATAAAATCCCACAGCTTTTTATTGTGAATTAAGTGGAGGTTAACAGCAGATCAGTTTTCCATTCTACAATTAATGCACATTTGGTTTCATCTGATTGACTGCAATCCTACAATGTAACATCACTTCCTCACTGTATTTTCTGTTTCCATTCCTCATTTTTTCCTGACCCTTTTGAATTTTGCCCTAGAGTAAATGCTGCCCTCTTGACCTCAAATGGTTGCTATTCTAAGGCAGGAGCACTTCTTTATTGTTATTGTTCTCCTTGCAGTCCTATTGTTTCACTGAAATTTGAGGCATTTCTAGTCCTTAAAGGAGTCTAAATGCTCTAATCTCAAGGCTCTCACCTGGCTTTATCCAACCAGTAACCTTGGTCTTTTTTCATGATTCTGAGTTTTATTTTACATAACTCATATCCAGGACCTTCTAATGTGATCTTTCAGAGCAGTTAGTTGGTAGTATACCAAGTAGAGTCTAGTTCTTCTCACCTCAGCATCATGGAAACTGATATTCCCATATTTCATTGGATTGCATCTTTGTGTCTTCAATTTTCATCATTCTTCTTTTCTCTGTATATGGAGAAAGTAATAGCGATACCTTATATGGTCACTTATGAACTTTTAAGATCTCAGTCACTACTCATCCAAATATAACATAGAAACACTGTCTTTTAGGTCTGTGTCATGGCAATTGGCATTGGGGTTCCCAAGCCCCTTGACTCATTCCCGCATGGTGTTATTCCCCTGCATGGTCTACCACATTCAGGGAGACATATTCAGAAAAAGAAAATACACAAGAATAAATGTCTCAACTATCTTCACCCTGTGAAAGGCTGTTCTTCCACCTCCATGGGTCTGTTCATGTGGATCTGAACATCTGACAAACTTCAGGCTCCCATCCAGCATGCAAGGAAAAACAGTACACTTGAATAATAAACTGAAGTCAACTGGCAAAACCAAAAGAGAGCTCTAGATGGTTCTCCAATCCTAGCTGTGTGTCTCCATACCAAGAGAAGGAGAGTTTACTTCCAGTCCCCGGAGAAAGACATCGTTCTCAGTAAAGTAACAGTTCAGCATGAAAGAGGAAGATAGATAGACACAGTGGCTGCAGCAGTGGGCTTGATCATAACAATCATTGTGAGGATGGTACAGGACCGGGCAGCGTTCTATTGTACACAGTGTCACTCTGAGTCAGAACTGTTTCGTCAGCTCCTGACAACACCTTCATACAGAACTCGTCACGATTGTCCCTGTTCCTGTCAGAAACCCTGACATGCTTCTCAACAATGACCCCTGATGTGTAGTTATAAAACTAACGTGGTCATCAGAGTAAAACTACAGTGTCCTTAGAGACCAAAAACATGTTTATCTCCTTTCTCTCACTTAAGCCTAACAGCCTCCAAGATGGGAATTTTGGAATCATTTTCAAGATGAGACAGTCAAGACTCATAGTATAATAGCAGCTTTTCCAGTGACAACACTTGTGGAGCTAATTCTACTCACAGCCAAGAATCCCGTTATGTGCACGGCAGAATGTGGGGGAGGCTCTCCCTTGCCTGCATACAAGCTGGGGCATGGACCTTAGACTCTCACACTAGCATCCTCCCCTCTCCTGCCAGGCCTTGGCTGGAAGTAAGTGGAAGCAGCCCTTCTTCTCTTCTGCATTTTGTAGATGATAGCAGATGACCCAGTATACAAAACAATTTAGGTGACACATAAATACCCCACCAAACAGTACAAGAGCAAAGGAAGACTTTGATTCCCTCAGCAATAGCCTTTTAATTCTTTTGAGTACTTAAAGGAGAAGGCTGGGGTGGGTGGTGGCCTGCTAGTCCCTGCCTCTAATATTCACCATTGTCCCTTGGTAATAGAACATGACCTGTTAAAAAGGTATCCAGAAAGTAGCAACTACCTCCAAAAGCAGAATAGCATTGCTTTACATTTCTGTTACTTTTTAGGTAAAAGGTTGTTTCTTTTTTCTTTTTCTTTTCTTTTCTTTTTTTTTTTTTTTTGGACATCACAGCCCTCTGGTGGTGGGAGTTGGAGGCCCAGTCTTGCTGCTGGATTTGAACCTCCAACCACGTGGGCCGCAGTTCCGCGGACAGCCACTACACCACCGGAGCTCAGCCTGGGTGTTTCCTTTTTAAAATAACTTGAAGTTAAAAAAACTAGAAAAGGTCAGTTGGTTTGTAAGTACAATCCATTTGCAATGTGGATACGGCAAACAGGAGGGAAAACAGTACAAAAAAACTGCCTTAGTGAGTCATCAGCTAATTACTCCCACTTGATAGGCATGGCAGTTCACTGAAGTAAGGGGGGGGGGCTGCCTAACAGGGGCACTCAGCTCCTCCTACCTGTGTAGTGGACTAGACTTGTCAAGAAAAATCTGGCAGGCAGCCTAACTTCCTTACCTTCATCCCTCTTGGTTCAGGGTGAGCTGCTGACTCCACCCCTCACCCCCTTCACCTCCCTTGCTCAGGCCCTAGAAGCCACCCCCCTCCCCCACTCACAATGTTCACGAGCGTGAGCAAGATTTTTGCACGTGCTCCTTCTCGTGGAACTGGACCACCGAGTCATCCACACCCAGCAGGGCCTCAGTCTTGTAGTCATTGTCTCTGTGCCCTCGGCCAAGAGTTGTTAACTCGCTCTTCCAGCACGCCCAGAGCCTGGCTGAAGTTGTTCAGGCTTTCCAAGGTGAACCCTGAAAGGAAGGAGAGAGGACATTGTCAGTCACAGCAGCAGCAGCACAGCATCCCCAGGGATCTCACTGCAGGACAGAAAGTCCCGACCACATCTGCCAGGTGCCAGCACAGGCATCACCATATTGAAAAGCTCCCACCAACTTTGAACCAAGGGTATGGTAATCCCATTTTGCTGAAGAACAAACTAAAGGTCAGAGGCAGCAATATGGGCCAAGTGGACTTAGCTAGAAGCACCACCTTTTTTTTTGTGTGTCACTGTTTTGTAGAGATCTAATTAAATGCCAATATTTTTATATTTTCCATTTGTAGAGAAGATAGGTTAAACTACTTTAAACAAATTTGCTATATAGTACACCATAGGAGAAATATGTTTTTAGTGTAATATATTTCTCAAGATTAAAGAATATATACAAAATTGAAAAAAATCTTTAATGATTTCTAAAAATATAGTCTCTGTTCCTTAGTTTCTCTTAGGTACCAACTCTGATTTGCATATGCTATCTATTTAAATTAAATAACTTGGATTGAATGTAATATTGCAAATAAATTTTTTTCATTAAATTCTTTTATTAAGGGCTTTTACAACTCTTATCAAAATTTACACATACATCCATTGTGTCAAGCACATTTGTACATTTGTTGTTGCCATCATCATTCTCAAAACATTTGCGTTCTACGTGAGCCCTTGGTATCAGCTCCTTATTTTGTCCCCTCTCTCCCTGCTACCCCCTCCCTCATGAGCCATTGATAATTTATAAATTATGATTATTTTGCAATATCTCACATGTCCGATGTCTCCCTTCACCCATTTTTCCATTGTCCATCCCCCAGGGAGGTTATATGTAAATCCGTGTAATCGGTTCCCCCTTTCTATTCCACCCTCCTACCCTCCCAGTATCACCACTCTCACCATTGGTCTTGAAGGGATCATCTGTACTGGAGTCCCTGTGTTTCCAGTTTCTATATGTACCAGTGCACATCCTCTGGTCTAGCCAGATTTATAAGGTAGAATTGCGATCATGATAGTAGTGGGGATGAAGCATTCAGGAACTAGAGGAAAGTTGTATCTTTCATCGATGCTACACTGCACCCTGACTGGCTCATCTGCTCCCTGCAACCCTTCTGTTAGGGGATATCCAGTTGCCTACAGATTGGTCTTGGGTCCTCAATCTGCACTCTGCCTCATTTACAATGATTTGATTTTTTATTCTTTGATGCCTGATACCTGATCCCCTTCGACACCTCATGATCACACAGGCTGATGTGCTTCTTCTGTGTAGGCTTTGTTGCTTTTCAGCTGGATGGTCACTTGTTTACCTTCCAGCTTTTAAGACTCTAGACACTATATCTTTTGATAGTCAGACACTATCACCTTTCTTTCCCACATTTGCTTATGTAACATTTGTCTTCAGTATTCGTATCAGGAAGATGAGCACACAATGATACGATTTCTTGTTCTTTGATGCCTGATACCTGATTCCCCTTCGACACCTCGTGATCACACAGGCTGGTGTGCTTCTTTCATGTGTGCTTTTTGCTTCTGAGCTAGATGGCTGCTTGTTTATCTCAAGCTTTTAAGACTCCAGACACTATATCTTTTGATAACCAAGCACCATCAGCTTTTGTCACCACATTTGTCTTCAGTGATCATGTTGGGAAGGTGAGCATCACAGAATGCCAGTTTAATAGAATGAAGTATTCTTGCATTGAGGGGGTACTTAATTGGAGGCCCAATGTCCATCTGCTACCTTTATACTAAACCTACAAATATATGCACATAGATCTATCTCCCCATCCTCATATATAGATATATTTACATACATACATGTCTTTTTTTAGACCCCTATAAATGCCCTTTGCCTTCTTGTTCTTTCCTCTATTTACTTTTACTCTTCTTTTGTCCCACTAATATGCTCAGCCTTCATTTGGGTTTCAGTAATTCATTTTGGTTACATTACCCTTGATCAAGCCCTACCAAGCCTCTTACACACTCCTCACCACCAAATTTGGATCACTTGCTGTTTCCTTGTCCCTGGGTTAGTTAACACCCACTTCCTTTCCCTCACCTCCCCCCTCTCCCATGTCCCACCAGAATCATCGGTCTCCTCCAGATTGTTTATGCAGCCTATCTTATCTAGTTAGACCTGCAAGAATAACATGCACAAAAATAAGGCAGAGCAAAACAAAGCAACAAAAGAAAACAAAACAACAATAACAGCAACAAAAAACCAATGGCAAAAAAAGTAAAAGAAAAGGCTGTAAATAGTTCAAGAACTGGGGACCTAGATAGAAGGAGGATGTTTTGAGAATGGTGATGGCAACAAATGTGCAAATGCGGTCTGGATACAGTTGATATATGTGTTGATCGTGATAGGTGTTGTATGATCCCCTAATAAAATGATTATTTTTAAAGCTTATCGTGGGGGCTCAAGTAAAAATGTTTTGGAAATGATCGCAACATGTGTACAAATATACTTGATACAATTGATGTATGAAATGTTATAAGAACTGTAAGAGTCCCCAATAAAAATGACTTGAAGAAAAGATTTTAAAAATAGTTCAAGGACTGTTTTTTGGCCTTTAGGAGTGTTTTCCAGTTGAATCTGATGGGATGCCAGGCTCTGGTCACAAAGTCTATTTTTGGTACTCTTGGCACTTCCTTGCTCTGCTCCCATCGCTGTTCTGTTGCACTCCCTTAGTGTTTTGCCTCAGTGTGGTGGGGTCAGATCGGGAGCAATATCCACACTGTCTCCAGTGTTGTCCCTGTAGAGCTATGGGTCACTGAAGGATGTCATCTCTCATAGTGATACCGGCCATATATTCTTCTCTGTGGATTGGCTGCTCTGAGTGGAGATATTGGCCTCAAGTCTTGGTGGGCCAGTATGTGCTCCACTCTCGCTTCTTCTCCCTTCATTTGCTCCCGTGTGTTCTGGTCAGACATGTCCCTCTCCCTAAGCTGCAGCTTCAGTGTTACCCTCTGAAGTGAATTCTTTTGGGAGGAGGGGCAGCTGTCCATGTAGTTGGAATTGGAGCCAGCCCTTCAGACCTCTCTACTGGTTTCCTACTTCATACCGGTATATTGCATTCACATCTTGTAGCACCGGGTTGAAGTTTGGTGCCTCTTCCCCTGTGGAGATATAAATAATACCCTCCCCTTGGGTGAGTTAGTGCCATTTCCCCGATACCCACTTCTTCCCCACCCCCCTTCTTTTTAGTTGGCTACTGTATGTATCCCTGGGTTTGGTCTGACCCTTGTCATACTACCTGGATCTCACCCCAGGAATGTTTGTATAAAGTAACTTTTCCCCTATGCCCCTTTTGCATTTTTTAAGCTTACCTCAGCAAACTCATGTTGCACTTGTTTTTTTATGCTTGACTTACTTCACTTAGCATAATTTCCTCCAGTTGCCATGTGGCAATGTGCTGCATATGTTCAACACTGCTTTTTAGCAATGATTAATATTTCATTGTATGTGTGTACCACAGTTTTTTAAATCCATTCTTCAGTTGATGGAAATTGTGAACTGTGCTGCCATGAACATTGGAGCACAGAGGTCTGGTCATGGTTTGTTTCTTGCCTTTTCTGGGTATATGCCCAGTAGGGGGATTGCTGGATCTTATGTTAGCTCAATTTCCCTCTGTTTTAGATATCACCAAATCTATTTCCATAGTGGCTGTACATACCTTCAGGTCCACCAGCAATGGATGAGAGTTCCTCTCTCCCCGCAGTCCCACCAACACCTGTTGCTTTCTTATTTTTTGAATTGGGCTATCTTTGAGCATGTTGGGTGGTGTCTCATTGTTGCTTTAATTTGCATTTCTCTTGTGGCTAATGATAGGGAACATTTGCCATATATTTATTGACCATTTGGATTTCTGCCCCTGAGAAACCTGTTCAGATCCTTTCTCACCTCCTCAGTGGGAGTTCAGCTTTTTTCTTTTTGGAAGCTAGCAGAGTATTGTAGATTTTAATAATAAGGCCTTTGTCTGATGAAGATCCACCTCTTTGGCAGTGACTGCAGTCACTGCAAGGTGCACAGTGACCTCCACACACAGACACATGTGACTCAGGACAGACCTCCTTCCTGTGACTATTGTACCTTTACCATACTGCCAGTCATGGACACAGCTGGCACAGAATCATGGAAAGGCTAGGAGCCTCAGGAGGAAGAGTGGCAGAATCAGCCCACTCCCCACCCTCACAGATTCACACACTCCTGGCTGAATGCCCAGTTTGCCTAGATGCTGGTAGCTCAGCCATTCCCTGTGACACCTGGGGGAAGTGAGGCTTGCTCAGGGCAATATGTCCAGCCATACAGTCTTTGGACACCAATCCCCCTCCCAGAGATTTTCTGTCAGCCCCATGCTGAAACTGACCCTCAACCCCAGGTCATCCCTGTCTGCCCCACTCCTGGACCAGGTCCCTGTGCCCTCCCTTGTGGTCCCTGGTGAACTGTGCCTCCTCTCTTGGCATCCCAGGTATTAAGGAGCAGGGGCTTCAGACTGACCTGAGTGCAGGGATCAGGAAGAATCGCCCCTTGTGACAGCACACCCATCTGTTCTGGAAAGTCCGGCCTCCAGGCCCTCCATCTCAAAGTCTGACTCTGTGGCCAGTCCAGGGAGTGGAGCCTTGGTTGAGGGCTCCAGTGAAGCCTGGAGATGTGTTGGGGTCAGAGCCCCAGGATGCCAACACACCCACCGAGACAGCTGTGGTTTCTGCCTCAGTTGCCTTATACTTGTCCATTTGATATGGAGCCCACCCTGCATCAGCCCAGCCCTGCAATGCTTCTCTGCCCCACTTCTCAGATCAGTCTGGGCTTCAACATAACTGCTCCTGACCACACTGTCCATTGCCCACAAAGCTCCCCCCTCCATAAGGGGCCTGTATGTCTATGCAGGATTCAGGCCCCAGGGCCTATGTACCAGCCACATCCTCTGGCTTGGTCTTCATTGAGGTCACTGTGGCATTGCCAGCCCAGGTGGGGGTGGTGTCCTGCCCTACAACCCTTACATCTGAGATGGGAGAGGGAGAGCCAAGCTCAGTGTCAATGCCCCTGTACCACCTCAAGGAGACTCCCTTCAGCCCCATTTCCAAAAATCTTCCCAAACCATTGCTTTCATTTCTCTTAAAAAAAAAAGAAGAAATGTCTCTATCACATCTATATGTGTGTGAGTGTATTCCTATACTCCCTACCACATTTGTTCAACTTGAATGCTTACCCATACATCTACTATTAGATCACTGTTGTTGCAGAATTGTGTATATAACTGTATTTAACTCTTCTAATACTTGCACTTCTTCTGGTGTCTTCCTTGTTTTCACCTTTTTTTCTCCAATCTCCCTCTTGTAGAATGTCTTCCTCTTCACCTAAGTTAATATGTATCTTCTAAACAGTAACTTGCCCTCTCTTCTTCTCCCATCCCTTGTAAAAACAAAGAATGTTTTTTGTAATGTGAAATATGTTCTTGACTTTTGATAATATTGATGTAATATTGATAATATTTATCTTATTTGAATTGACTAATTTACTCAATTTCACCTTATAGTCCACCAGTTTCATCCTTGTTATGAAGTGCTTTTCAGGTTCATCAGTATATTTTAGCATATGTGCTGCTGAAGCGAGCACTTCATCAGTATCTTTTAACATGGCATAACTTTCCATTGTATGTATGTACCATAGTTTCTACATTTTCCCATTGATTTAAGTTGTTTCTAGTTTTTTGCTATTGTGCATGGTGATGCAATGAAGATGGCTGTACATAGATGTGGTATTGTTACACAAAAGAAACATTATTTGATGGTTACAAGGAATAAAGGATTCAATGTCGGACAATGGACAATGTTTCAATTCTATCCATAAGGATTTCCATGCCTAATAGGTATTCCTTCTTCATAGTCTATTCTTGGTCTGGAAACTCTTCTGAAACCTGTTCAATTTGGATAACCCTGATGGAATTTCGAAGACTGGCGACACAGTTTCCAGTACCACAGAAATACATAAGCCACCACAATGTGACAAACTGACAGAAAAATGAAAGAGGACAAAATAAAATATTATCCTGAAATGTACAAAGACCTAGAATTAGAAAAAAAGGAACAACAAGATCAGCATATCCTAAAATGAAAGAAAAATCAAACCTCAAATATCAACACTGAAAGATACTATGGACAAGAGTTTCTGTACCAAAAAGAATTGGTTTACAACCATTTCAAGAGGTTAGCATATGAGCAAGAACCAATGGTACTGAAGGAAGAAGTTCAAGTTACACTGAAAGCTGCATTGGCTAAAAACAAGCCACTAGCAATTAATGGATTATCAGTCGAAATGTTCCAAACAAGATGATAAAGTACTGGAAACACTCACTCTTCTATGCCAGGAAATTTAGAAAAAGAGCTACTTGTACAACATATTGGAAGAGATTCATATATGTACCTATTCCAAAGAAAGGTGACCCAATAGAATGTTCAAATTATAAGACAATAACATATGCAAGTAAAATTTTGCTGAAGATCACTCAAAAACAATTGCAGCAGTACATTGGTTTAAGTCAGATTCAAAAGACCAGAGGTTCAGGTCAAATTCAGAAGAGATTGGGGCAGGGGCGTGGGGTAGGGGAGAGCAGGGCAAGCTACCAGGAGGTGTGTTGTTAAACTGTTGAGTACAAAATGCTCTGAAATATAAATCCCTATCTGCTTTCCAATAAACTGATTTGAAATGTCTATAGACCTAGCTGAAGTATATGTTGATAAACAATAGTTTCACATTTGGGTATTTTTAATAAATATTTCTGTGAATTAAAAAAAGAAGAGAACATGGAAAAAGGATGTTATTACTGATGTAATATCTTGGCTTAAAGTAGAGAATATTCAAAAGATGTTTACTTGTGTTTTATAAACTATGCTAAGGCATTTGACTGTGTGGACCACAAACTAGGATATCTTTGAGAAGAATCCCAGAACACTACCTTGTGCTCACGTGAAACTTATACATGAATCACAAGGCAATTATGTGAACAGAGCAAGGGAATACTGCATGGTTTAAAATCAGGAAAAGGATGCATCAGCATTGTCTCCTCTTTCCATAATTATTCAATCTACATACTGAAAAAACAATCAGAGAAGCTGCATTTATTAAAAATGTGACATCATAATTGGAAGAAAGCTTATTAACAACCTGTGATATGCAACCTTGCTTGCTGAAAGTGAGAACTTGCTGATGAAGATCAAAGATCATAGCTTTCAGTATGGATTACAACTAAATGTAAAGAAAACCAAAATCCTCACAACTGGACCAGTAGATAATATCATGATAAACAAAGAGATGATTGAATTTGTCGAGGTTTTTTATCTTGCTAGAATCTATAATCAACCCTCATGGAAGCAGCATTCAAGAGCTCAAATGACACATTGCATTGGGTAAGTCTGCTGTGTAATATTTCTTTATTGAAAAGCAAGGCTGTTTTTATGATGAGTAAGATATGCCTGACCCAAGTCATGGTATTTCGAATTTTCTCATATGCATGTAAAAGTTGGACAATGAGGACCAAAGAAGAATCCATGCATTTGAATTTTGATGTTGGCAAAGAATATTAAAAGAACCGTACACTGACAAAAGAACAAACAAATCGGTCTTGGAAGATAATAAGTCAGAATGCTAGATCCATTCTATGGAGAAAGAAGAGTCAGAATGCTCCTTAGAGACAATTATGGCAAGACTTTGTCTCGTACTTGGAACGTGTCTTGTACTTGGGACGTGGAGAAGAACATCATGTTCAGTAAGGTAGTGGGGTCGTGAAAAAGAGGAAGAACTTAAACCTGAACTTACATGTGAGCAATTGGCAGTCTGTTCTACAGTCAGTAATGGCTTCATTTAGCTGCTGCTGAGCTTCTCCTTTGCCAATTCCCACAGATGTAGCCAATTTGATTTCAGTGTAATCCATCTAGCGAAGTCCATGTGCACAGCCACTGTTTATGTTATTGAAAAAAGGCATTTGCTATGAACAAATAGTTGGTCTTGCAAAACTCTAATATATAATCTCCAGCTTCTTTACTACCACCAACACACTATTTTCCAACTACAGCTCTTCGATTCTAACTTTTGCATTCCAATTGCAATAGTTATTAATGCATCTTGATTGCATGTTTGATCAATTTCAGACTGGAAACATTGGTAAAATTCTTCAATTTCTTCATCACTAGCTTTAGTTGTTGATGTATAAATTTTAATGCATAAAGTTTTATTGACTGGATTTCCTTGTATGTGGATAGATCTGATCCTATCACAGACAGCATTGTACTTCAAGATGTATCTTGGAATGTCCTTTTTGAGGAAAGAGAGGAAGAACTTGGAGGCAAAGCACATTTATAAGGGTCTAAATATAGGCACGTATATATGTAAATACATTTATTTAATGTACATACATTTATCTATAAAATATTACAGTAGTAGATAGATATTGGGCTTATACTCAAGTACTCCCTCAATGCAAGAACACATTCTAGTAACCCAGCACTTTGTGATGCTCACCTTCCCTGACAGGATCACTGAAGACAAAATGGGTGCATAAGCAAATATGATGAAGAAAGCTGATGGTGCCTGGCTATCAAAAGATATAGCATCTGAGGTCTTAAAGACTTGAAGATAAGCAACAAAACCCATATGGAAGAAGCACACCAGCCTGTGTGCTCATGAGGTGTCAATGGGATCAGGTATCAGCCATCAAAGACCCAAAACAAAACAAAAAATTCTTATCAATGTGAATGAGGGGTCCATTATTAGTCCATTGAACATCCCCTTATAGAAGGGTTGCAGGGAAAAGACCAGCCAGTCAGGGTGCAGTATAGCGCCAATGAAACTCACAACTTTCCTCTAGTTCTTTGGTGCTTCCTCCCTCCCCTTCACTATCATGATCTCAATTTTACCTTACAAATCTGGCTAGACCAGAACATGGACATTTGTACAGACAAGAGCTCGTGACACAGAAATCCAGGACAGATAAATCCCTCAGAACCAATCATGACAGTAGTGATACTAGGAGGGTAAGGGAAGGAGGGGATAAGTGGGAACTGATCACAATAATTGATACATGCCCCCCCAACCAGGAGGACGGACAACAGAAAAGTGGGTGAAGGGAGACAGCGGTCAGTGTAAGACATGAAAAATAATATAATTTGTAAATTATCAAGGGTTCATGGGGGAGGGAGGGTGAAAAAGGGAAGGGAAAAATGAATAGCTGATACCAAGGACTCAAGTAGAAAGAAAATGTTTTGAAAATGATGGCAACATATGTGCAGATATACTTAACACAGTGAATATATGTATGGATTGTGAAAAGAGCTGTAAGAGCCCCCCCAATAAAATAAATGAAATGAAAAAAAATGTCCTTTTTGACACCATTTCTCTTGATTGCGTCATTCCCTGCATAGTAAACCATAGGGTTTTCTGGTTTAAAGTGACCAATGCCGGTACATTTCAGCTTATTAATGCCTGGGATATGGATCTTTATGCATTGTGCTTAATTTTTTATAACTTTCCATTTTTCTAGATTCATACTTTGTATATTCCAAGTTCTGATCATCAGATTTCTGTAGCTGTTTCATCTCATTTTGAGTTGGGGTCCCCCTGAACATGAAGACCCCAAAGGCCTTACTCTTACAGGTTTTACTCCATTTATGTCATATATGGTCAACTCTACTTTGAGAAGGCAGTTTCCTCAGTCATATTTTGAGTGCTTTCCAAACTGAGAGGCTTATTTGGCACTAATGTTGACAATGTTCTGCTTCTATTCATCAGACCTTCAGTATCTAACAATGTTTGAGGCTATGCATAAAGATTTTAGTAGATAATTGTTCTGAAATGAAAAGCAGATTCTTTCTTCATAGTTTGTTCTTAAATCTGGAAGCTCCACTGAAACCTGTCCACATTGGATGACTCTGCTGGCATTTGAAATACCAGTGACATAGCTTCCAGTATCTCAGCAACACATGACCATACTATACTCAACTTCAACAACTATAAGACCAGAATAATTAGATGGTGCCTGGTTCACTAGATAACTAGTTTGAATGGGATTAAAATTTGAAACAAAACTCAAAATTATAAAAAATGATCAAGCTTGTTTGTCAAATCAAAACTGGTGGAACCCCTGAGACTATGGGCCTTAGTGATCCTTTGGATCAGGAACTGAAGACTGTGGTTCAATTTTCAGCTAAACAATGGATAGATTGTTTGGCTAATAATAAAATGATCTTAAAAAAAAAACTTAACCAAAAAAGTAAAAAAAACCAAGTTACTAACAAGAATACTTTTCAAAAACCATATATCTGATAGTAATCTAACAATTAAAATTAGATGCTAGAATAAAATGAAAGAATGCCTTCAAAGTTCTATAAACAGTCATCTGAGTCTAAAAATTTTCTACTCATGTATGGAGATGGAATCAATGTTTTCAGAGATGCAAAGACTCATGAAGTTTATCTCTTACACATTCTTTATAAGAAAATTACATTCCATCAAAGCCATGGAGAAAACAAAAATGCAAAAGAAAAGTCCTGAGATCCAGGAAACAGTAGCTATAACAAAGAAGTTAGGAGAGAGAATTTCCAAGATGATACCAAAGAAGTAGTCCAGATTAGAGAAAGTGAATGAACATCCAGAAAGATGTTCTGAGGGGGAAAAGGAAGGGGGATTAACAAAATGCCAATAAAATGGAGACTTTTTTTTTCAAGAAGAGTTGTATAATCTTTACTATAATCAATTTTTAAAGAACATTTTAATGGGGACTCTTACAAGTCTTATAACAATCCATACATTGATTGTACATAGGCCAATACCTCTATTCATATTTTTACTCCCTAGTGCTTTCCTTTTACCTTTCTTTTACCATCACACTCACCCTTCTTTTGCCTCTTAGTAATTCCTCTCAGCTAGATTGCTGTCGTTCCAACACCACCAGTATCTCTACACCCTCCTCATCGTTGATTTTAATTCCCTAGTTGTTACCCTGTCTATGGCACTGTTTGCTCCTTTCCCAAACTCCTCCTCCCCCAAGTCTCTCAGGGTCCTGTTGCTTTCTCCTCAGGTTTGCTTCCCATTCTTATCTTTTGTTTTTGGTTTGTTTTGTTTTCAATAATTTTATTGGGGGCTCTTACAATTCTTTGGGTTTTTATTTTTGTTTTTGGGGCATCACTCTCTTACAGTTCTTACAACATTCAATACATTCTTTGTATCAAGCACATTTGTATACATGTTGTCATCTTCATTTCCAAATATTTTCTACTTGATCACTTGGTATAAGCTCCTCTTTCCTCCTCTTTTTTAAAAATCATTCCATTGGGGACCCATACAACTCCCATCACGCTCAACACATATGTCAATTGTATGCATACCATATTTGCACACCTATTGCCATCATCACCCCCAAAACCTCCTCCCTCCACTTGGGCCCCCAGTACCTGCTCGCCATATTTCCCCTTTCTCTCCCTTCCCCACCCCCTTCCCCCATGAACCCTTAATAATTTACACATTTTTATTACTTTTTCACCCACTGTCCATATTCCAGAGACATCATATGTAGATCCCTGCAATTGGTTACTATCTTATAGAAGTAGGCAAACCAACAATAATGAAGACAATACAAAAAGAAAACAAAAAAATAGAATAAAAATAGTGGAAACAAGATATGTATATAAAGAAAATATATATATAAAGAAAAAATACATATACATAAAGAAATATATATATATAAACAAAAATATATATATAAAGCATAGATAATTTCAGGTCTGTCCACTGCCCTTCATGACTATTTCCCCACTAGTCCTGGGTGGTTCTGGGTACTGTGCCTCCTACCCTGAAGTCTATTTTTGCAGCTCCTCAGGGCCTTTATGGCTTGGCTTGGCTCCTGTTGCTGAT
>PVJH01021645.1:0-38168 GCA_004026705.1 Nesogale talazaci
GCAATGAACACTTAGTAATTTACAAATTGTTATTATTTTCATACTGTGCACTGTCCAATGTGTCCCAATACTCACTTCCCTGTTTCCCATGTCCCAGCGAGGAGGCTATGTGTAGATCCCTGAAATTGGTTCTCCCTTTCTATTCCACCATCCCTTCACCCTCCTGGTATTACCACTCCTATTACTAGTCTTGAGGGATCATCTATCCTAAATTTCCCATGTTTCCAACTTCACTATACATTTCCTGGTCTATCTGGATTTGTGTGGTAGAATTAGGGGTCATGATAGTGGGTGGGAGGCAGCATTTGAGAACTAGAGGAAGGTTGCATATTTTATTACTACTACCCTGTATCTTAACTGGCTCATCTCCTCTTTGCAACCCCTCTGCAAGAGGATGTCGATTCACCTATTGATGGGCTTTGGGTCCCCAATTTGTACTTCCCCTTATCAATAATGATATAATTTTAGCTCTTTGATGCCTGACACCGGATCCCTTCACCACCTTGTGATCACACAGGCTGGTGTGCTTCATCCATGTGGGCTTTGTTGCGTCTGAGCTGAATGGTTGCTTGTTTCCTCAAGCCTTTAAGACTCCAGACACTATATCTTTTGATAGCCAGGCACCATCCACTTTCTTCACCACATTAGCTTTTGCACACATTTGTCTTCAGCGATCATATCAGGAAAATGAGCACACAATGTTATACTCTTTAGTACTTGAAGCCTGATATCTAATCCCTTTGACACCTCATAATCCCACAAGCTGGTGTGCTTTTCCCATTTAGGCTTTGTTGCTTCTGAGCTAGATGACTGCTTGTTTTCTTTCAAGTCTTTAAGACCCCAGACGCTACATCTTTTGATAGCTGGACACTATCAGCTTTCTTCACCACCTTTGTTTATGCACACCTTTGTCTTCAGGGATCGTGTCGGAAAGGTGAGCATATTGGAATGCCAATTTAATACAACAAAGGGTTCTTGCACCAAGGAAGTACTTGAGTGGAGGTCCAATGCCTGTCTGCTGTCCTACTACTAACCCTATAAGTATGCTCACTGATCTATTTCCCCATCGTCACTTATAAATATATGCACATATTTACATACCTGTATTTGAACCTCTATAAATGCCCATTATCCCCCAGTTCCTTCCTCTATTTTCATTTGCTTCCTTCTTGTCCCACTATCATGCTCAACCTCTATTTAGGTTTCAATAATTTCTCTCTGTTACATTAGTCTTAATCAATTCCTATTGGACTTCTCTCACCCACCTTGTCACTGATTTTGTATCAATGATTATTCCTTTCTTTCCTGGTTGACATCAACATCTTTCCCCCATCTCCCCCACTCCCATGTCCCCTACCCTGTAACCATCAGTCCTATTGTTTTTGCGTCCAGACTCTGTCCAGCATATCTTGTCTACATAGACCTGCAGAGATAACAATATGTAAAAAAAAAGCCCTCCTAAAACGAAGCAACCAAAGCCAGTAAAACAATGATTACAACAGCAAGAAAACCCCTCAATGTGCTATACATATATGTAAAAGAGTAATAAAAATAATAACAATATAAAAGCCTGTATGTAGTTCAAGGTCTGTAGTTGACCTCCAGGAGTGTCCCCTAGTTGAGTCGGATGGGTGCCATACCCTGGCCCCAAAGTATATCTTTGGCACTCCATCTGGAACTCCACACACTGTTATACTCTTAGTGCTTTGCATTGGTCTGACAGGGTATAAACTTGACCCCGTTTCTTCATCCTAGCCCCGATAGGCCTTGGGTCAGCGAGAGTAGCCGTATTTCTTAGTGGGGCCAGTCGTATAGTCTTCTTTGTGCATTAGCTGTTCTGAGTGGGAATATCGTCCTGAAGGCCTGATGGGCCAGGATGCATGTCATTCTTTCTTCTTCCGTTTTCATTTGTTCTCATGTGTTCTGGTCAGGCATATCTTACTCCCCAAGCTTCAGCTTCAGTGCTGACCTCAGAGGCAAACTCCTCTGGTGGAGAGGTGGCTGCCCCTATAGTTGGGATTGGGGTTGTGTTCTCAGGTCCCTCCACTGGTCCTCCACTCCATGCTGTCATGCTGCATTCACATGCTGGGTCTCTGGGTTTAAGTTTGGTTCCTCTTTCCCTATGGAGATATAAACAATACGCTCCTCTTTGATGGTTTAGTGTCCCATTCCCTTTCTACAAAATGCCACCTGCCCCCCCTTGCCCCTCCCCCCTACGTGGTGACCATATGTAGCCCTAAATTTGATCTGGCCCCTGCCATATTACCTGGGCCTTTTCCCAGGATTTTCTATATATAGTGGCTCTTTTCCACTGCCCCTTTCCAATTTTAAAATTATTATTATGCTTACTTGAGTGGATTCATATTATACATGTCCTTTTGCGCTTGGCTAACTTCACTTAGCATAATTTCCTCCAGTTCTTCCCATGCGGTGATGTGCTTCATGCGTTCATCACTGCTTTTCAGTGATGCATAGTACTCCATTGTATGTATGCACCACAGCTTTTTAATCCATTCATCAGTTGATGGGAATATGGACTGCTTCCAACTCCTTGCAATTGTGAACTGTGCTGGGATGAACATTGGAACACAGATCTCTGGTCATGGATTGTTGCTTGTCTCTTCTGAGTATATGCCCAGTAGGGGAATTGCTGGGTCTTATGGTAGCTCAATTTCTATCTGTTTTAGATACCTTCAAATTGATCTTCATAGTGGCTGTACATACCTGCAGGTCCACCAGCAGTGGATAAGCGACCCTATCTCCCCACAGCCTCTCCAGCATTTGTTACTTTCTGACTTTTTGAATTGGGCTATCCTTGAGGGTGTTAGGTGGTATCTTATTGTTGTTTTGATTTGCATTTCTCTTATGGCTAATGATTGGGAACATTTTCTCATATATTTATTGGCCATTCTGATTTCTGCCTCTATGAAACTTCTGTTTAACTCCTTTCCCCCCCTCCTCAGTTAGTTTTGCTCTTTTTGGAAGCTATCAGGGTGTTATAGATTTTAGTGATAAGGCCTTTTCTGATTTGTCTTTGCTAAAGATGTTTTCCCAGTCTGTCTGCAATCTTTTTACTCTCTTGGTGAATTCTTTCGGTGTGCACAGGTGTTTTGTCTTCAGTATATCCCATTTGTTTATTTGAGCCTCCTCTGTGTTTGTGTCCTTCCGTTTCTGATAGCCTATGTAATCCCTGTGCTAGTGTTCTCAGGTTGGTCCCAATTCCCTCATTGATGGCCCTAATAATTTGGGGTTTTACTTCAAGGTCTGTGATCTACCTTGAATTTATTCTAGTGCATGGAGTGAGGTAAGGGTCTTGCTTCATTTTTCTACAGGTAGATATCCATTTCCAGCGCCACTTGTTGAAAAGGGCATCTGTTTCCCATTTGATACTTTTGGGGCTTTTATCAAAGATCAGTTGTCTTTATGCTGGTGATTTTATTTCTGGATTTTCAGTTCTTTTCCATTTGTCTGAGTACCTGTCATTATGCCAATACCATGCTGTTTTGACCACTGTGACTATATAGTATGTGCAAAAGTCAGGTAAGGAAAGCCCTCCCATGATTTCCTTCTTCTTGCATAGTTCTCTACTACTTCTGGGCTTCTTCCCTCTCCATATGAAGTTAGAAATCATTTTTTCCATTTCTTTGAAGAAAGGTGATGGAACTTGTATCAGTATTGCATTGAACTTATGTAGTGCCTTGGGTAGAATTGTCATCTTTACTACATTGAGTCTTCCAATTCACAAGCATGGAATATTTTTCCATTTTTTGAAGTCATTCTTGGTTTCTTGTAATAGTGTTCTATAATTTTCCTCATATATATCTTTTGTTCTTTTTGTCAGGTATATCCCTAGATAATTCAGTTTGTGCTTGGCTATTGTAAAGGGTACCTCTTTTTTATCTCCTCTTCTGTGGTCTTATCTGATGTGTACAGCAGACCAAGCGACTTCTGATTGTTGATCTTGTATCCTGCCACTGCCATACTCCTCTACTGTTTCCAGTAATCCCTTTGTGGAGGTTTTGGGGTTTTCCATATATATAATCATATCATATGCAAATAATGATAATTTCATCTCTTCCTTCCCCAGGTGTATACCTTCTATGTCTTTTCTTTGCTTTATGCTGTTAGCTTCAACCTCCAGTATGATATTGAATAAGAGTGGGAATAAGGGGCACCCTTGTCTGGCCCCTTTTTCAGTGGAATTGTGTTTGTGGTGAATATTCTTTTTGATACCAACCCCCCACCACAAAAAAATACACTGCTGTCTAATTGCTCCGAATCATACTGGCTTGTGGGAAGCCAAATGCTGTTCCCATTCCCAGTGACGCCATTATTGACCCTTACGGCCAGTCCCTGTTTATAACTTAGTTTGTTTTATGTTTAATACGTATTTTCCTTATTTCCCACTCTTGTCTTTAAGTTTAATATGTATATCATTTATTTCCCACCTTTGTTTTTTTGATAGTTTACGGTTTGTGTGACCTTTATGCCTATTGATCTATTTCATATGTGGCCTTTATGATCATTGGTAGCATATTAGTAATGCTGGTTCTATGCGCTAGGAAGTTCACCTAATTAGCATACAGACCTGTTTGAGAACTGTTTCCCGCCATTTGTTCCCGCCATATTATACGCATATGATTGATTATTTACTTTTGTCCCTCATTTCCATAAATGTACCTCCCCCTTCCTCAGCTAGCCTATAGTAACCTGGCCTTTTGGCTCAATAAAGGAGACTTGATCAGAATCCTGTCTTGTCTCCATTTCTTGCGTCTCTTGCCCTCTGCATTCCCAGTCCCCCTTTCAGGAACCCACGTTGACTGATGCGCGGGTTGGGTCACTGGCTGTGTAGATTCAGAGCAGACCTGCGCCACAGAGCTGTGCTCTTCCCAGAAGCAGACTGACACCGCCGTCTCCCCGGGCCTGGATATTGGGTTTGCAGTGCCCGTCTCTGGGTTAGCAGCCAGGCCTTGAAGCGCTGTGCAGCAGGGCTCCTTTCTTCTGTCAAGTTGTTCTAGGTGCTTTCCACTCTTTTCTGACTGACAGTGATCCTATGTACAATACCCACCCATCCGCAGCCTTGGCATTCGTGAGCTGAAATGGACTGGCACTGGACATTTTGAATCAGAAAATCATACGATTTACTAAGCTGGGAATTGCACAATCAAGAAGGATCGTGTGGCTAATTCATTGCCAAAAGGCGTAAAATAATATTGAGACCAACTCTTTTCTTACATAATAGACAGGTTGGAGAGAGGCACAATCTGCAATGTGAAAACTTATAAATAAAAGAACAGGATAGATGCAGCAGCAGCACAGGGGTCCCAGAAGCACTAGACCCTCTAGGGCCTCAAATGGTAATAGAGTCACACATTCCCTGCACGTAGTCTACAACATGTGACAGGATTAAACAAAGAGACAGTGCGTTATTCTTGGAAGGTTTACAAAAGATCATTAACACATCAGCCAAGTGATTCCCAGACAGGAGGGGAGGATAAGGTTGGGAACATGAAGTAAGTGGTAAGTTTGCAGATGACTGTCTTCTGCAGCTTTAGTCAGGGAACAGGAGACAAGCATGCATCTGTCTGAGGCAGAGAGACAGAACAGCGATTGCGTCATCAGCTCCTGGTTGAGCCACTGGCTTTCTCCCACAGGCCAGGAACCACGGGAAGAGGAGCTCCTATCCCATTTGCTTAAGGAACAAACAACTTTTCTCTCTCAAAGGGGGTGGGGAGGCATTACAAAAATGAATCATGAAGTACAGTGTTGTTTGTGATGCGATTAAATGTATCTGCCTTCAAGGAAATCCAAAATATATAGTTCCTATTCAAATTTATGCACAACTACAAAAGTTAGGGACAAAACAAGAATTCTACCAATGACTTCAGTCTGAAATTGATTTTTTAAAATGAAATCAAGATGAATTGATAAGTATTGATGATTAGAATGCAAAATTTGGATACAAAGAGGAAGGAACAGTAGTTGGAAAAATACAGATTTGGTGATAGAAACAAAGCTGAAAATCACATGATACAACGTGACCAAATCAACACCTTGTTCACAACGAATACTTTTTTCAACAACACAAAAGGATTTCAACAACTTCAAAAAATATGAACTTCCCCAGATGCACTACACAGAAATCAAATTGACAACATCTGTGGGAAGAAATACTGAAGAAGCTAACTAAAAGCAGCTGAAACCAGGCCATGGACTGTCTATAGAACAGACCACCAATTGTTCATATGTAAGGTGAGCATAAAGCTGGAGAAAATTAAATCTAGCCCACGAAAGGTAAACTAAAACTTCAAGTCTATCCCACTTGAATTTCAAGAACACTTTGCTCCATTGAACACTAATGACAGAAGACCTGATGACCTGTGGGATGACTTCAAGAACATCGTTGATGAAGAAAGCAAAAAGTCATTCGAGAGTCTGATGATAGCGTTACTGAAGACAACAGCAGACAACAGCAGATAGCTTACTCTGCTATCTCATATCTCTGCCTCACCCTTACCCAGTCTAGATTACATATGCTTCATAGATGACAGTTCTGCTCTCTCCTCTAAGGGTGTATATCAAGTTGGCTATGCTATAGTTAGTTCTTCGGGTATTGTAGAAGCATGTCCCCTTCCAAACAAAGCTATCTCTCAAAAAGCAGATCTTATTGATTGCTATGACACAAGTCTTATCCTTAGGCAGACAAAAGGGTAAATATTTACACAGACAAAATATTGTTTTCACATTTTACACTCTCACAGTACTGAATGGTGCAAGAGAGAATATAAGACAATCAAAGGAGGACCAATTACTTAAGGCAACTAAATTCAACAGCTTTTATCTTTCAATGATTTTATTGGGCGCTCGTACAGCTCTTATAATATTCCATACATCATTTGTATCAAGCATATTTGTACACTTGTTGCCACCTTCATTTCCAAATATTTTCTACTTGAGCCCTTGGTATAAGCTCCTCTTTCCCCTTCCTTTTTTTAATAAATCATTTTATTGGGGGGGCCCATACAACTCCCATCAAAATCAATACATATGTCAATTGTATGCAGACCCCATTCACACACTTTTTGTCATCATCACTCTCAAAATGTCCTCCCCCCATTTAGGCCCCCAGTACCAGTTCCCTATGTTTCCCCTCCCTCCCCACCCCCCCTCCCCCATGAACCCTTAATAATTTACAAATGTTCTTACTTTTTCATATCGTACACTGTCCAAAATGTCTCTTCACTCACTTTCCTGTTGTCTATACCCAGAGAGATTATATGTAGAGCCATGCAATTGATTCACTCTTTCTACTCCACCCTCTTTCCACCATCCTGGTATTACCATTCCCACCACTGGTTCCCGAAGGGATCATCTATCCTAAATTCCCCATGTTTCTGGCTCCAGTGTACATCCCCTGGTCTAGCTGGATTTGTCAGGTGGAATTGGGATCATGATAGAGGGTGGGAGGAAGCATTTGAGAACTAGAGGAAAGTTGCACTACACTACTTTGTCTGGCTCCTCTCCTCCCTGCAACCTCTCTATAATGGAATATCACTTCACCTATTGATGGGTTTTGAATCCCCAATCTGTACTTCCCTCATTTATAATGATATATTTTTTAGTTCTTTGACCCCTGATACCAGATCCCTTTGACATCTCGTAGTCATACTGGCTGGGGTGCTTCTTCCATGTGGGCTTTGTTGCTTCTCAGCTGTATAGCTACTTGTTTACTTTCAAGTCTTTAAGACCCCAGGCACTATATCTTTTGATAGCCGGCACCATCAACTTTCATTACCACATTTGCTTATGCACACATTTGTCTTCAGTGATCATGTTGGGAAGGTGCGCATCATGGAATGCCAATTTATTTTATTTATTTTTTTGTGGGCATCACTGCTCTCCGGTGGTGGGAATAGGAGGCCCAGCCCCACTGCTGGAATTGAACCTCCGTCCCAGTGGGCCACAGTCCCGCGCACAACCACTACGCCACCGGGGCTCAGCCCTGGAATGCCAATTTAATAGAACAAAATGTTCTTGCACTGAGAAAACACTTGAGTGGAGAGCCAATGCCCATCTGCTGTACTAATACTAACCCTATAAGTATATGCACATTGAACTATTTCCCCATCGTAATATATTCACCTATGTACATGCCTGTATTTAGACCTCTATAACTGTCCTTTACTCCCTAGTTCTTTCCTCTATTTCCTTTTACTTTCCTCTTGTCCCACTATCATGCTCAGCCTCCATTTGGGTTCCAGTGTTTCCTCTCTGTTATATTACTCTTGATCAATCCCTATCGGCCCTCTTACACCCACCTTGTCACTGATATTGAATCACTAGCTGTTCCCTTATCCCTGGGCTGATCAAAGCTTTACAGGCTGCTCTATTTTCACAACAGGTAGCTATTCTTCACTTCAAAGGATACCAACGGTCCAATGTTCCCAAAGCAACAGAAAATAACAAGGCAGACACTAAAGCCAAGAAAACTACCCTACTGACTACTAGCAATTTGCAATCAGTAGCTATCCCTCTTCTCTGCCTTCAATGCTCTCCTGTAGAGAAACAGGAGCTCCTTTCTAAAGCAGCTCAATTTAAACATGTGTGTTATTCTGGGTAGACTAGAGGAACAAATTTCTTAGACAAGCAAATAGATATAAGGAAAAGGTTTATATACAAGAGGAACAGGACATTGAGCCCAGTCCAGTTCAAAGTCATAAGTCTGATAATAACCCATACGCCCGAAATCAATCTATAAAGTCTCCTTCCAACTAACGAAGTCACAGGTCAGTGGGTACAGAATCCCGGCACTAGCAGGGGTCTCCACATGGCTCCTCGGTTCCAGGGCTCAGGGTCCATCAACAGCAGAAGCAAGTCATCACTGGCAGAGGTCTGCATGTGGCCACTCCAGCTTCAGAGGTCTGGCTCCATCAGGGTAAAGTCGCGTGGTCTCTCCACTGGCTCCTCCAGCTTCTCAGATGCTGCCATTTTATCTTGTCCGTGATTCATCGTCTCTGAGACTAACTCCCAACAACTGGGGAAAATAGCTTCTCATCTCCACGAGGGAAATATCACAAGATTTCCCAGAAGTCTCAGGAGAAAGCCATGCCCACACAAAAGCCTCATGGGCTACTTAATGGCTATCTCCAGATTAATAGGATAGACTCCACCCCTACATTTCAATCATAAAATTAACATAAGCACATGCCTACCACAACATGGATGGATTATGATGGAAGACTGATATGTCTTACCAGACACATAGGCACTGCCCATCCTCACTAATGTGCATAACATTCTATGTGTGGGGTACCTTCTACTTTTGCAACTAAGAAAATCATCTTTTCTCATCCACATATGTCCACATTGCTCCAGGAGATCACACAAGGTTGTACAATTTGTTCCAAAACACCATCTCAGGGAGGAAGTCATCCCTGTGCATTTCCTGGTCCCAGGCAACAGGATGTATGCTGAACAAGACTGGGCGGAAGTATTTCCTTCTACCTCAGAAAGGGCAAAGCAAATCACCTAGATGCTCATAGAGGAAACTATTCCTTGTTCTGGTTTGCCAGCCTCCCTGCAATCAGAATATGGTCCATCCTTCCTCTCACAAGTAACCCAGCGTACAGTTCAGATTCTCAATATAAAATGGCATCTACACATATCTTACTGCCCTCAATCATCAGGATAAGTTGAAAAGGCCCATCTGGGGTAATGATCATCATCTCAGATAGGCCCACTTCTTTCCTTTTAGATATGGGGACCACTTATTCTACATTCTGGACATACTTCCTTAGCACCCACTCCTATTGTAGGAGTCAAAGGTGCTGTGTCACAGCCCCTCATTACACAATCACTCTTATGTAGTCTTTACAATGACAGTTCACACATCTGTTTCTAGTTATCCCAAAGTGTCCCATACTTCTGGGCAGAGATATTCTTCATAAATTGAAAAGAAAGTTATCTTTGCATTTTTCAAGGGCTGCACAGGCTCCAAACATTACTTTTCTTGCAAGCCATGCCAGACACTCTGCCTGTCTCCACTTCTCTCCATCATAGCTCTGGTGTCCCGACACCTCCACTAATTCCCTTCCTTTACCACCTGCTCTGGTTAGTATGTTAGCTGCAAAGTATAATTCTGTACACCAGACTTGTCTGTTTTGCTCTTAGAAGAGTGAAAATGTGCATCGAATAAGACGAGAAGAAAAAGGAGGACTCTTCTTAGGCATTTGATACCAATCCAATCTCCACCGAAGATATGATGGTCTTATCCGTAAGAGAGAAACTCCTAAGTGAAGAAAAAGGTGCCAAATCCCCACTAACCTCCCCCCACTGAGGAGAGGTAAAGCTGATAAAGCATGGAGCACATATGTTTCTAGAGATGATTGCAATATCTATCACCACTGAACTATGTGCAAATTGTGCTCAGTGGACTTATATTCTCTGTTTACCTCTGCTGGAAATTGTAGTGTCCTGTCATATTTGTGAATGGGTCTGTACACTGGAACCTTGGAGAAATGGGGGAGCCAAAAATCACAAGAAGAAGCAAACAATTTCATTTTACCCTAGGCTTTGAAGTATTACCTTTATGGCTAGGGACAAGTCTAGCTTTCTATTTGTTAGACCTCATGCTTGGAATAACTGGTAAAAATTTAACACCACTGAGCATGGCTTCCTTATGGGAGTGGGAGATGCATTTATGGAATATGAGAACTCCACAACCAGGAAGGGAAAAGCAGACATTTCAAAGTCACTATACTCAAATAGCTCAAATGTCAGTAACCAAATGGAATAGTATCAAGAAATGATACTGTCACAATCACTGACTGGGGGCCTCATGGAAAATTTCTAGTGAATTGTTCTGAAGAATCTGATTTTGCATCATGTGACTCTGTCAGAATCCTCTGGTGATATCGTCCATCCCCCCTGGGTCACAAAGAATGGCACGGCATATGGATGCCTGTACCTCCTTGTCCTCATTTGTGAAAACCCAAAAGGGGACATGAGCAGTGGAACCTATGGAAAAAATCTCTCTCTAACAAACCTTTAATAGGATATAAAGGAAACTTTACTTCAAGCAACCAGTATGCGTCTATATATACCTGCCATAAAAATGAGGCCTTAGTTCCCAATGTAAAGATGCCCTATGTATTCAGTGTTGGAAACATAACAGATGAAACTACTCTGAGTGCCCGTGTTCTGATTGTAGACTGCCGACTTTCTTTAACCATAGTCTGCTTATAAACCTCACTAGAGACTGTGTTCCCATTCTAAAGATCACACTGGCAGTATGGATCCCAGTGCAAATGAATCGCAGGTGGGGAAGCAGTCCTAAGTCCTCCTGAGTGACAGACTTCCCATGAAAGAAGTCATGAAGTTGATTTCAAAACAGAAGAGAATGTTTTAAATGAGAATAAATTAATAAATTACAAGGTAACCTTAAAAATGAACAAACCTCATCAAAATAGAAAACAAACAAGCATAAAAAATCAATGAACACTAAAAAATAATGAAAAAATAATAAGAAAATTCACCAAAAACTTTGACTCTGCACAGAAATTTATGTGGAACTAAGAAACCAGAAGCACCAAAAAAAACATGCAGCAAAAATCATTTCATATATGTTAATAATTGCACAGCAGAATGGGTAATAAAATAGAACCCATCAATATGCTGTCTATTGGAGACACATCTTAGATTCAAAGACAAAATTAAGCTATAACACAAAGGGAGATGGAAAAATCAAGCTAATGGCAGCGCCCAAAAAATAGAAGTGTCAAAATTAATTTTTAGAGAGGAAAAAAAGACTGAGGTAAAAATTAGCACACTAGGGAAAAAAAAGGACATAATATAATGATTGAAGTGTCAATTGAATGAGGGGACATACCCATAATTAATTGAACCTCAAAAAAAGAACCTCAAAATACATTCATCGAATCTACCCAAATCAAAGAAATAGAAAATTCTAAAATAATAGTTTTGGTTAGATGTTATCGAGTCAGTTCAGATCCCTAGAAACTCTATGCACAATAGGACAAAACACTGCCTAATTGTGTTTGGTCTGGGTAAACTAGGAAAACAAATTCATAAACACATATATTTCAAAGAGACTTATATAAAGAACAATTGCACTTAAAAAAGCATCCCAACCCAGTTCAGTCCAAACCTATCTGTCTGATATTAGCCCAAATGTCTGATAACACTCTATGAAGTCCTCTTCAGACTCACAAAACACATGCAATGATGCCAAAAGCAGAAAGATCACAGGCCAGGAGATGTGAAGTCTTGTGGGTCCAGCAGCGTTGGCAGGGGTCCCCACATGGCTTCTCCATTCCTCAGGGCACAGGTCTATCAGCATGGTGTCTTGTGTCTTATCAGTAGAGCATCTCCAAGGAAGTGAGGAGAGAGAGAGACTAGACTCCACCCCTTCATTATTAATCCTCTCAAGTCCCAAATTGACACCAGATTAAGTAACTACCACACTGGTCCTGCACCTTCCCCACAATTGAGCCCATAATGGAGCCTGTTGTTGCAGACGCTGTGTCAATCCATCTCATTGAGGAGCTTCCTACTGTTCAAAGCCCCTCTATGTTACCAAGCATTGTGTTCTATTCCAAGAGCATGTCTCTCCTGACAACATGTCCAAAGTGCGTAAGACGAAGTCCAGTCATCCTTGCCTTTAAAAATCATCTTGTCTCTAAGAATGCCTTGACTGTACTTCTTCCAAGACAGATTTGTTTGTCTTTTGGGCAGTCCAGGTACTTGAATATTTTTGCCAGCATCAGAATAAAAATTCATGGATTCTTTTTGGGTCTTCCTTATTCGATGTCCAATTTTCATATGCATGTAAGGCAACTGAAGATAATAAACCACTTTGTTTTTACTTACTTTTAAATTGGTTTTTAATTTTTATTATTTTTATTTTTAATAATTTATCAGACATACAAATCGCATTATACCGTTCAATGATTCAATCACAACTATAAGAGTTTTGCAACCATCGCTACAATCAATTTCAGAACATTCTTCTTCCTTATACTTGTTGCTATTTCTCCACTTTCTGTCAGCTTCCCCTCTCATGCCCCTTTGAGTCTAATGATCCAGTGGTTATCTCTCTGGTAATAAACCACTTTTGATGAATGTCAAAAGAACTTAAAAGGAACTTAACAAAGACTCACAAAAACTAAATAACACAACCAAGCAATGTAACATCATAGATATATATAGAATACTTTATTCAATAATAGAACTGTGTAATTTTTGCCCAGTGCACAGTGGAATATTCTCCATATTAGACCATATGTTAGGTGACAAAACAAGATATCAATACACTACAAAGCATCTTCTCTAATCACACTGTGAAATTAGAAATCAACAATAGGATAATCAAGGATTAATAATGTGTGACATCAACTTAAAAGCTATTAGATAATAAAATAAATTTTAATACATATTGCTAAATTGATTGTTTAATACAAATTGATTCCTTGGGTCAAATGAGAATGACAACACAATGTATCAAAATCTTTGAGACACTATTCATTGCAATGACTCCTATAGAAAGAATTCATTAAAAAGGCTCAAATGCATCATGATTTTTGAGAAGGAAACAACCATAATACACATAGCATAAATGATAAAATAAAATCTTTGGAATACAAAAAATGCAGTGCTCAGAGGGTGATTTACAAAAATAAGCTCATGCAACCGGAAAAAAAAGAAGAACCAAAATCAGCCAACATTTTCAATAATTAAAAATGGAGAAACAAAGTCAAAAATAAAGATGAAATAATAGAGATTAGAATAGAAACAAATGAAACATAAATTTTTAAAGGATCAATAAGAATGGGAGATGATCCTCTGAATTAATAAAAGTTATAAACCATTAGCAAATCAACAAACCTTTGGAAAAGAAGTAGAAGTTGCAAATAACACAAATGAAAAGTGAAATGGGAGATATCACAAAAGAATCAACTGAAATAAAAAGATAATATTATAAAGAACTGTGCTTCAACAAATTCAAAGACAAAGAAAAAATTGAAAGTCTTCTAAAAACACACTGCTCACCTAAACTAACACAGACTAAAGCAGAAAGTAGATACATCAAAAAGAAGAAATTGATCAAGTCATTGAATCTTTTTCTAACCAAAAAAATAATAATAAACTTGGACCCGAGAGCTTGACTGTTGAACTCTGCCAACTAATCAGAGAAAAGCTGATACCAATTCTACTCCAACTATACCAGAATTTATAAAAGAATGAGAAACTCCCAAATTATTTTTGAAGCAAGCATAGCCCTGATATCAAGATAGGCAAAAATATCCTCAAAAAAATTAAAAATTAATATACCCCATGAACACAGATGCAAAAATCCCTAAAGAAAAATTCAAGTCAATAGAATCTGATAGCATATCAAAATAATTATGTAGAGGGACCAATTATAATTCATATCATGTGTGAATGGATGAACTAAGAGAGTTCAACAATAGTCACTCAAAAAGTGAAATACTAAGGAACGAATCAAACCAGACAAGCAAAAATACTGCAGTAAGAAAATTATGAAACATCACTATAAAAAACTAAGAGTTTCATAGTTTTCTTACTACAGTGTCACTATAAAACACTAAAGAGGCACGTATTCTGCCGCCTGCTCCGTCAACACCCGACTCGCACCAGGGCCAACAGTGAGCGCAGCTTCATCGCCATCAAGCCCGTGGAGAGCAGCGCGGCCTGCTGGGCGACATCATCAAGCGCTTTGAGCAGAAGGGATTCCACCTGGGGGCCATGAAGTTAGTTAAGGCCTTCGAGGAACACCTGAAGGAGCACTACATTGACCTGAAAGACTGCCCCTTCTTCTCAGGGCTAGTGAAGCACATGAACTCAGGACTCATTGTGACCAGGATCTGGAAGGGGCTGAGAATGTGGTGAAGATGGGTTGGGTGAGGCTGGGAGAGACCAAGTCAGCAGACTCTAAATCAGACACCATCCGAGGTATTCAAGTTAGCAATAATATCATTCATGGCAGTGATTCCATCAAAAGCATCAAGAGGTTTAAGCCGGAGAAATTGGTGGACTACAAGTCTTGTGGCCATGACTGGATCTAGCAGTAAGAGGTGGACAAAGCAGTGCAGGCCCCTTCGGTTGGTTGGCACTGTGTCTGTCCTGTTTACAGCTCTTCCTCTGGAGTTGGAAGCAGTAGGATTAATGTCCTGTCTCTTTCCAAAGCACACTGACCAACAAAATAAAGCCTTTGGAGACCTATATAAATTGAAGAATATGCTATGTTGACAGACAGGAAGATGTAACATCATAAACAGGTCATGGAGATATAATGCAACCCTGATTTGGATTCAAACATCACTCTTTAAAGAAATGGGAAAATTAATTATAAACTTTATATGGAAAGGCAAGATAGAAAAAGAAAAATTAAACCACACACATACACACACACAGCAAATTGACAACAACAAGCCTGTACATATCAATAATGATACTGCAAGTCATTGGAATACACCAGTCAAAAAACATAGGATTATAAAACAAGACAACAATATGCTGTCTACGACAGTCACATTTTAGACACAAAGACAAAAATAGACTAAAAATCAAAGGAGAAAAATCGACCAAGTTAATGGTAACAACAAAAAGCAGAATTTGATGTATTAATCTCAGATTAAATAGACTTCAAAGAATAAAACATTATAAGACAGAAAAAGATACATTGATTAAAGGAACAATATAACAAGAAAACATAATCATATTAAACATATATGCTCCCAATGAAAGAACTTTGTAATATATTAATCAAAATCTAAAAGAACTGAAGAGATAGTATGGCAACTGTACTACCAGACTTCAATACACCACTCTCTAGGAAAGACAGATCATCAGGAAAGAAACTCAGTAAAGACGCAGAAGAACTGAACAACAAAATCAACCAATTGAATCCCCTTAAACATATACAGAACACTCCACCCAACAACACAGTATTCACTATTCTCCAGAGTACCAGGACACATTCTCTAAAACAGACAGCAAGTTAGGCCATAAAGTAAGCTTTAATAAAATTTTAAAACATCGAAATCCTACAACACTGCAAAACTAGAAGTCAACAATAGAGCAAGGAGGGAAAAATCTAATGCATGTAAGCATAGTACTTAAAACAACTAGATAATTGATGAAATAAGAAATTAAATTTTTTAATTCCTTGAAAAAAATAAGAAGGAAAACACAACATAGTAAAACCTTGGGGAAAGAGTAAATGCAGTTATCAAAGGACAATTCGTAGCAATCAATGCCCACATAAAAAATAAAGCCAATACCTTAACACTGCGCCTTCAACAACTGGAACAAAAAACAACTAAATAAACTTGCAGTCAATGGGAGAAAAGATATTGTGGTGGTTAGAGCAGAAATAAATGAGCTGGAAAACAGAAAAGAAATGGATAAATCAACAAGGAAAAACATGGGTTGTTTGAAATGTGTAACAAAATTGGCAAGCCACTGGCAAACATAATAAAAGGAAAGAATGAGATGTAAATATTTACAATTACAGATGAAAAGTGTAACATCACAATAGAGCTAAATGAAATAAAAAGAGCAATGACATACTTCTGTGAAAGACTTCTCCTCCAACAAATTTGAAAGCCAAAAGAAATGGGCACATTTTCTGGAAACATGCCACTTACCCAAACTAGCATACTAAGGCTAGACTAGTATGTTAGGCTAGTGTAGAAAACTTTAAGTGACCCTTAGCAAAAGGAAAAAGAGAGCAGGGCTTTAAAAATTCCCAACCAAGAAAAATCTATAAACAATGACTTCACAGGGAAATGCTACCAAGAATTCATAAAAGTACTGTCACAGATTCTACACCCACTGATCTCGAATACAGAGAAGGGAAAAATTCGCAAACTCCCAAACTTATTTGATGAAGCAACCATGACTCTCATGCCAAAACAAGACAGAGAAACCACAAAGATCGAAAACTACAGATCAAGCTCCCTTATGAGTCAATGCAAAAGCTCCCAACAAAATCCTGGTCAATGGAATAACAATATATCAAAGAAAAAATATACTGCAATCAAGTGATATTCATGCCTTGTATTCAAGGGTGGTTCAAAACTTTAAAAAAAATTAAAGCAATCCATCACATAGACAAACAAACAAATAACCACCAATAGCCATGTCAATTGACCCAAAAGAGGCATTAACAAATATCCACCCTTGATTTTAAAAAGCACTCACCAAATAGGAATAGAAGCGACATTTCCAAACACAGCAAAGATTTTAGATGAAAAACCAAAGGGCAACATCTAACTCAATTGGAGAAAAGTGAAAGCAATTCCTCTACAAATAGGAACCAGACATGTCCCCTCTAATCACTCGTATTCAACAGTATGCTGGAAGTTCTTAGCCAGGATCACTAGACAGCAAAAAGAAATTAAAGTAACACAGTTGTGCGATATAGAAGTGAAACTCTCACTGGTTACAGATAATAGGGTTTTATATATAGAAACCTCTAAAGATATGAGCAAAAAGATTGTTAGAAACAGCTGAAAGATTTGGCAACATACAATATTAACACAAAAAAATCATACTGTTGTATACTAATAAAGAGATACCTGGAAAACATCTTTTTGGGGAAAAAAAGATACCATGTATATATTAGCCACACACATAAAAATGAAAATCTTAGGAGTTAACAAGAGAAACAATAGATTTGTACAAAGAAAACTACAGACCATGGAACTAAAAGAGACCTATGCAAATGGAGAAATATTCCATGTTCATGTACAGAGAGGCTTACTGTCACTACTACTCAAGGCAATATATAAATCTAATGCAATTTTTATCCAAATCCCAATTCCATTCTTTAAAAGAATGAAAAATGAATTACCAACTTCATATTGCAAGAAGGGTACCCAAAGAGAAAGCTAAGCAAAGAAATCCTTAAGAAGAACAAAGGAGAAGGTCTTAATTCACCTCACTTCAAAACCTATCTCAGAGACACAGCAATCAAAACAGCATGGTATTGGTGCAATGATAGGTACATAGTTTAATGGAGAAGAAGATAAAACCAAGAGAGAATTTCATTTACCAACAGGCAACTGATCTTCAGAACAGGGCTAAAGAATATCAAATGAGCAAGAGACAGCTTCTTCAACAAATGGTGCTGGTAAATTTGGATTTTATCTGCCAAAGACCTCACCCCATGTACAAAAATGAATTCAAGGTTGAGCCCTGGTGGCGTAGTGGTTGTGCGCAGGACTGCGGCCCACTGGAACGAGGTTCAATTCCAGCAGTGGGGCTGGGCCTCCTACTCCCACCACCGGAGAGCAGTGATGCCAAAAAAAAAAAAAAAATGAACTCAAGATGGAAGAAAGACCTAAATGTAAATCCAAGAGCTATAAAAATCATACATGAGGGGCTGAGCCTCAGTGGCATAGTGGTTGTGCGCGGGACTATGGCCCACTGGGATGGAGGTTCAATTCCAGCAGTGGGGCTGGGTCCCACTCCTACCACTGGAGAGCAGTGATGCCCCCCCCCAAAAAAAATCATACATGAGAAAATAGAGACAAGCTTAAGAGCCTTGTTACAGGATATAAATATATTATCATGATTAACAAAGGAAGCAGGCAGTAGAAGACAAAATGAATAACTAGGACCTACTAAAAATAAAATACTAGGGGGCTGTGGCCCGGTGCCGTAGTGGTTGTGCCTGGAACTGCGGCCCACTGGGATGGAAGTTCAATTCCAGCAGCAGCTCCACAGGAGCAAAGGCTGGGCCTCCTACTTCCACCACCAGATGGCAGTGATGCCCAAAAAACAAAAATAAAATGAAATACTTGTATGTCTCAAAAAAAGTAGGGAAAAGGCCCATAAAATGGCAGAAAAATGCTTAACTGAGATACAATAGACAAAGGATTAATCTCTAAAATCTATCAAATACTGTAATACCTAAATACGGGGGAAAAAACAAATAACCCAATTTAAAAGTGAGCAAAAGACATGAACAGTTCACAAAAAAAAAACATTCAAATGGATAACACAAGAATAAATGCTCATGAGCATTAGCCATATGAGTGATGCAAATCAAAGCAACAAGGACAACAATAAATGTTACAGAGGGCATAGCGAGATTGGAACTCTCATCCACTGCTGGTGGTCTATAAATATGTACAACCTTTGTGGAAAGACGTGACACTATCTAAAACCACTAGGAATAGAAATACCACACTATGCAGCCATGCCTCTGCTGGGTATATATCATAATGAAGTGAGAGACATAACCCAAGCAGACATTAGCACTCCCACATTCATCACTCCACTGTTGACAATAGCAAGAGGTTGAAAACAGACCAGAAACTTATCAGAAGAAGACTGAATGGAGAAACTTTGACACATACACACAATAGAATTCTGTGCATCATTTTAAAACACTGATGAAACCACAAACAACTTAAAATATGAATGAACCTGTGGAACATTATTCTGAGCAAATTCAGCCAATCACAAAGGGACAGGTATTATATGTGACCACTACTATAAGATAAATACCAAGGCAAAGATTGTCATCTGTTGTCAGGTTATGTAGTCATTTGATCTTGTCTCTCATGTCATGAAGTAGTGTGCCTGTCTAATGCTTAGGAAGCATTTATCATTCCTTCTTAAAAACCATGAGATAGTTAAGGTTTAGTGTGCCAACCTGGCACATGTGAGATTAATTGAAAGGCAGAAAGTTAAGTGGCTCGCTGAGCCTCGCCATTCTGATTCTCTGATCTTGCCTTCTGGTGGTCGGACCAAAGTGCTGCTTTAGGTGCCAGGTTCACTTCTTGTGAGATAACCCTGATGAGAAGCCACATGGACTCACCTTGAGTAAGTGGTGCTTACACCACCACTGAATTAAAAGACTTTCTACCCACTGGCCCTGTTATACATTCAACATCATTGTGTGTGCTTTTATGAGTTTGAGGAGGTCTTTGTAGATAGGCATGGGACACATGGGCTAAGTCATACTTAGGAGCTTGCACTGGACTGGGTTGAGATGCTTTCTGAATGGACACTTACCCCACATACAAAACTCTGTCTTACACATATATGGGTTTCTGTGGATTTGCTTCTCTAGTTTGCCCAGACTAACACAAACCACTTCTTCAGAGGAGGCCCCACCTCATGCGTGGCCAGTTTTACATTTGGTGGGAAGTGGAATGGGGCCACATCATTCATGCCATATAACATTTCCCCTGTCACACAACTTCTTAGACACTGTTACAATGATGATCAGTACACTTTGATTGAAACTGGTGATGGGAGTGAGATATGTCTGCCTCCAAGAAGGCGATTTCACTTCTGTTGGTGGAAAATCTAAGAAAGGACAGCCCACTCTTAGGGAAAACACTCACATGATTTATATAGAATCCCAATGGGAGAACATGCCCTGTAGTATATGGTTAACCAGGCATTTTTAACCACATTTCTATTCTACCCTTCACGACCTAGGCTTCCTCCTATTGGCATGAATTTTAGATTTTGGCTTTCACCATGTATAGTATCCTTCAAAGGCCACCTCAGGAGGATATGATTTGGCAATCCCAGGGGGCTTACTTATAAGTAAATTCAGCATTGCCTTAAACACACAAGTTTCAAAGTAAAAGAACTGAAATCTTCTTTTGGCTGAAATCTTCTTAAGGTTGAAACATCCTAGGATGTGAAGATGCAGGTGACTGCTCTCGCAAAGTGGTGAACTTTGAAGTCATTAGATTTGGGTTCAAATCTGCTGCTTTTACAGTTGCCCAATAACTGGCAACTAATACCAAGAAGGATTTGCTGTTATCATTGCTTATTTAAACTTTTGCCTGATGTCTAATCCTTGTTAACTCAGCAGTGTTTAGTCACTTAAATGTTTAATCTGGAATAAAATGAACATTCCTTGTATGTTAGTATAAAAAGCTTTCCTAACTATACATGTATATTTTCCTTTTCTTTTTTTTAAATTTTTTTTGGGAGGCATCACTGCCCTCTGGTGGTGGGAGTAGGAGGCCCAGCCTTTGCTCCGTGGAGCTGGAATTGAACTTCCATCCCAGTGGGCCACAGTCCCGCGCACAACCACTACGCCACCGGGGCTCAGCCTTATTTTCCTTTTCTAACAGGATTTCAAATTCTGTAATTTGGCTAGATTAATGAGTTTATTCTTAGAGTAACCAAATGTTTCATGGAGTTTTCTTATATTCTCAATAAGTTGATAGCACTGCCTCTGAAGTGCACCAGGGCAACATATAAACTTTAGATATACAAATGGATAAGCCTGAATCTAAGAACGATTAGTTCTTCACAGTATGACCCTGTGAAGAATACTTGCCCTTATGAACAGATCACTGAAGCTATGGGTGCTACAGCAAAGTGTAGTGAAGAACTCAGCTGGTTACCAGCTATCAGAGAGATTAACATCTGGATCTTAGAGGTTTGTATTGCGAAGTGTAAAGCAGCCATGGAAACGAGACGTCAGCTAAGTCGACATGGGAGCATACCAGTCTGTGTGATCCAAGGAATTTCTAATAACAGAATCCACGATCAAAGGAGGGGGTCATAGTAGAGCTAACATTCTGAGCATACCATTTAAAGAAGGCAATGACTGACAATTAAAGCTCAAAGTCCATTTGCAGAATCCCCATGTATATTAAGCCTCTAATGAATTCCCTCTGATCATTGACCAGAGATATGAATAGTCATGCCCACAAACAAAGTGCATTGGAAAATACATGAATTCCCCCCACCACCCACTAGTCCAGGGTGGACTAATCTCCCTTAGTGGTGTACTTAGGTGTGTCCTTAATGGAGATCCCTGTATTTTAGGTTGCATAGTCATGAGTCATGCTTTGTCCATTTTGGGGAACTGCCTGGACAAATATGGTAAGATCATACCTGGGACAGACTGTTCTGCCACCAACCGTGTTTTTGTGATAATTTTCCTTTATATATCCTTTTCAAAACTTTGTATCTCAACAACCCCTTTGACACTATTATGTCATCGATTAATGAAATGTTTCTCATGAAGATGATATGTTTCTATAGTGATCTTGCCTTTGTCCTGCTTTAGACTTAATCAGAGTTCTTGTTAAATAAAAACAAAACAACAAAAACCCAGTGAACATATAGATGCTCATGCCCTGTTAGAACCCTTATATGCCACTGGTCAACCTTTAACATGGTGCAAGTGGTATGATACATCCTTAAAAATTTGGAAATAGAAGTACCATATAACCCAGCAATCTCTCTGCTTGGTATATATCCTATAAAATAGGAGCCATTATGCACAAATATGCACCCCCATGTTCATCACAGCACTATTCGCAATAGCAAAGGAAGAAAGCAACCTAAATATCTATAGACTAAATGTCAGTAAACTCGTGATTAGAAAAATATTGGTTCATACATACGATGAAATGCAATGCAACCTCACAAATAATGAGAACTCTGTCAAATACTTCATAATATGGATGAATCTGGAGGACATAATATTAATTGAAATTAGTCAATCACAAAAAGAAAAATACTGTATGAGAATGCTATTGTAAAAAGGCAAGGAAATACTCTCACAATAAAAGAAACATTCTTTGATGGTTACCCAGGGTGGGTAGGGAAGAGAAGTTAACTAACTAAAGATTGATACAAAATGATGGTGTCAAAGGAGTACAAAAGGCAACATAAGTAATGTTATGTACATAATTTTGCAATAAAGTAACCGACTGGTAGATGCATGAATAGAGAGGCAGGCTGAATGAGTGTGGGAGGAAGAGTAGGTGTATACTGACAAATATAAATCATTTCCACAGATGATATTTGTACATGAGCATGCATTTATCTTTGTTACAAATATGTCCCTGAAAGTGGTGGGGCCTCTGCAGCATCAAGTTAGGAAGTTGTATTATTGCTATGTTAGGTGCCATTGAATCCACTCCGATTCATAGCAACCCTTTGTACAGTAGAACAAAGCAATGCGCCAACCTCACAGTTATTATGTTTGAGCCCATTGTTATAGCCACTGTGTCAATCCACCTCAGAAAGGGTCTTCCTCTTTTTGTCTGACTCTCTATTTTACCAGACATGATAGACTTTTTCAGAGACTGGTCCCTCCTGATAACATGTACAATGTATGGAAGACAGAGAGTTGCCATCCACAATCCTAAGAATTATTCTGGCCAAGACAGATTTGTTTGTTCTTCTGACAGTCCATGGTATTTTTCATACTATTCGACCACACCATAATGCACTGACATGAGCGAGGGGGAGGTGGGGGAAAGGAAGTAGTGTTAATAAACCCTGGGACAAGAGAACAACAAGTTATCCAAAATCGGTGGCAAGGAGAGTTTAAAGGCCTAGAACGGCTTGCTCAAGGGCAATGTAACCAAGAGAAAATACTGAAAAGCAAAGGCTGAGCATGGTAGTGGGACAAGAGGAAAGTAAAAGGAAATAGAGGAAAGAACTAGGAGACAAAAGGCATTTATACAGGTCTAAATACAGGATGTACATATGTAAATATATTTATGGATGATGATGGGGGTACAGATCTATGTGCATATACTTATAGGTTTAGTATTAAGGTAGCAGATGGACATTGGACCTCCACAGAAGTACTCCCTCAATGCAAAAACACTTTGCTCTATTAAACTGACCTTCCATGATGCTCACTTTTCCAACACGATTGCTAAAGACAAATGGGTGCATAAGCAAATGTGGTGGAGGAAGCTGATGTTGCCCAACTATCAAAAGATATACTGTCTGGGGTTTCCAAAGCTTAAAGGTAGCTTAGCACAGTGGCAATATCATAGACAGTAAGGTATATCTGAGGCGCGATTGTTGCTAATTGAAAACTTTTCCCAGTATGCTGCTGTGAAGACTTGAAATATAGTCTGCATTGGCAATTTGACAGTCTCTATGGAGACTTACATGTGGTGGTTAAATAAAAGACTTAAAATAAAAAAAGCTTGAAGATGGTGAACAAGCCACCATCTAGCTCAGAAGCATCCAACCCCACATGGAAGCACACCAGTCTGTGTGATCGCAAGGTGTCAAAGGGATCAGGTAGCAAATATCAAATAACAAAAAATTGTATCAGTGTGAATGAGGTGGAGTATAGAGTGGGACCCCAAAGCTCATCTATAGGCACCTGGACCACGCCTTACAGAAGGGTTGCGGGGAGATGAGCCAGTCAGGGTGCAGTGTAGAAATGATGAAACGTGCAACTTTCCTTTAGTTCTAAATGCTTCCCCCCGCCCACCTCCACTATCATGATCCCAATTCCACCTTAAAATTCCAGTTAGACAAGAGGATGTACACTGCTACAAAAAGGAGCTAGAAACACAGGGAATCCATGACAGTTGAACCCTCAGTATCAGTGATGACGGTGGTGATACTAGGAGGGTGGGAGGAGGATAGGGTAGAAAGGGGAAATCAATTACAAGAATCTTTATATAACCTCCTCCCTGGGGGATGGACAACAGAGAGTGGGTGAAGGCAGACATCAGACAGGGTAAGACATGAAAAAAATAACAATAATCTATAAATTATCAAGGGCTCGTGGGAGTGGGGTGGGGAGGGAGGGGTAAAAATAAGGAGCTGATACCAAGGACTCAAGTAGAAAGAAAATGTTTTGAGAATGCTTATGGCAGCAAATGTACAAATGTGCTTAACACAAGAGATGGATGTATGGATTGTGATAAGAATTGTATGAGCCCCCAATAAAATGATTTTTTTTTAATTTAAGTGCATCAATTCTTCTCCAGTTTTCTTCATTCATTGTCCAGCATCCGAATGCTTATGGAGCAACTGAAAATGTAATGGCTTAAATCAGGCACACCTTAGTCCTCAAAAAGACATCGGTCTTTGCTTTTTAACACTTTAAAGAGTTATTGTGCAGCAGATTTACCCAGTGCAATATGGCATCCCACCTCTTTCTTTACTGCTCTTTACTGCACAATTGTTGACTGTGCATGCATGCAAGAGGAAATCCTTGACAACTTCAATCTTTTCTGCATTTATCATGATGTTTTCCATTGGTCGAGTTGTGAGAATTGTTCTTTTTCTTACGTTGACTTGCTGTTCATACTAAAGGCTGCTCTTTATCAGCAAGCACTAAAATCCTCTTTTCTTTCAGCAAGTAGCTTATGTCATCTACATCTCTCAGACTGTTAATAATATTTCTTTCAATCCCACTGCCAAGGTCTTCTTCGTTAATCCTTCCTATATCATGAAACCCACCCTCTCATTTTGTATTTCATGAAGTACACCTTCTAATATTATTTGCTCCACATATAAATTAAAAAGCACGGGGAAAGGATACAATACTGACACTCACCTTTTCTGATGTAAACAATGCAGTATTCTCTTGCTTTGTTCAAAGAATTGCTTCAGGTTCCACATGAACACAATGAGGTGTTCTGGAAGTGCCAATCTTCTCAGTCTGGATAATAGTGTCATGTCATAATCTACACAATCTACACAAACGCCTTTGTAAAGTGGTGCAAGTAAATATCTCCCTGGTATTCTCAGCATTCGGTTGAGATCCATCCGATGTCAACAGTAATAACCCTCCTTCCAACTCCTTTTCTGAATCCCACTTTAATATCTGGAAATTACTGTCCATGTCTAAATTATCTCTAGAAAAATTGTGTCTGTAATATTAAAAATATCATTTGTTAATTTCCATATTCTGCTGGGTTTTCTTTAGAATAGGGACAAAAATAATATTGAATATCTTCTATTTCATTGACCAGGTCTTCAAATTCCATAGCATAGACTAGTGAGTTTTTCCAGTGTTTCAAGTTGCTGAAAACCTCCATGACTTTTCAATCAATTCCTAGAACGTTTTTTGACCAATAACTTGAGTGTCGTTTGAACTCCTTTCTTTTTTTTTCCTTTTTTTTTGTTTGTTTTTTTGGGGAGGGGGGAGGCATCACTGTCTCTGGTAGTCATGAAAGCCGCCGCTGGATTTGAATCGCCAAGCCCCCGGGCTGTAGTTCTGCACTTAACCACTTATGCCACTGGGGCTCAGCCCTCCATTCTTCAACACCATCGTTTTTGATCATATGCCACCTATTGAAATGCTTGAATCTGAATCAATTAATTTTAGTACCATGACTCTGAATTCTGGTCTTTCCTGCATCATTCAATATTTCAACTAGAGGTATGCTATGTGTGTTCTTCTCTTTTGGTTTTCTAATGTCAAGTCTATATACTCTTCATCTTAATGTTTTACTCTGTTTTCTTGAGGAAACTTGAAATTTTCTGTTCAGTTCATTTACCGTATCATTCTTCCATGCACATTAGCTACTTATGCTCATCAGAAAGTTTCAGAATCTCTTCTGACATCCACTTTGGGCCCCTTTATCCCTTCCTAGCTTTTCAATGACCACTTTCTTTCTTCATGTCTGATGTTCTTGATGTCATCTCACAACTTTGATGGCTTCGAGTCATTAGTGTTCAATGCACCAAATAGGTTTATAAGATCGTCTCCACATTCAGATGGGATATACTCGGGGTTATATTTTAACTTTTATGGAATTTTTTACCCAGTTCAATTGGAACTTGGATATAAGCAATAGAAAACTTCTCAGACATAACCAAATAATCTGGTGGAATGAGTTGCTAGACTTGGGCAAGGCTGAGGGGTTTCATTTCAGGGCACACAAAAGTCAATTGTCATAGCATAGACCATAAAGACTGTGTTCTATACCCTACTTTGAGAAGTAGTAACTGAGATCATAAAAGTCTATGAGCTGCCATCTAAGCTATAGCTACTGCACTCTCCATATTGAGAGGGGGGAAAAAGAGTAATAAAAATTGAAAACACCTGGAAACTATTAACTAGAACCTTTTTTGACCAATACCGTGAGTGTTGTTTGGACTCCTTTTTTTTCCCTTTATTTCCTTTTTTTGTTTTTTTTTTGGGGGGGCATCACTGTCTCTGGTGGTCATGGGCGCTACCCAGCGCAGCTCCTGAGAGCCGCCACTGGATTTGAACCACCAAGCCCACGGGCTGCAGTTACGGGTTATAATACAATAAAGTACATTTCATATGATGTACCACTGTGTCATTCACTCTTATCCTTTTTATATGGCGGGGTACCAAATACAGAATGTATGCAGGCACCATAATGGGGAACACAGAATTATATAACACAAATTCCTTAATGGCTATTTCAAAAAGAAAGTAGGTAGATTCTCTCTATAAACAAATTCAGGGTAGACTAATATAGCTCCTTAGAAAACTAAAAATTTTATGGCAAAAATTTAATTGGAACATTAATTTCTTCAGTGTTCAACTCTATTTCTGAAAATTGTAAAATAGACTTGCATGTTATTTAATGGCCATAATTCCCAACATGTGCAGGAAGTGAATAAAATAAAAGTGTAAAGTCAACATGCAGAATCAAGAAGTGAGAATAGATAGTATTTATCTCCCTGGCTCCCATCTGTTCTCTGGTTTAACTTTGACTTTTCTTCTTTTCTTCACTAGAATTTCAGGTGGTCAACACTTCCTTAGACTCTTTGCGGTTCATAGTTTTCAATTAAGCAATATACAACCATAGTATCTTTAATAGGTTTCCTAAGTAATAAAGTGCTTTATTGCGTTCACCTAAGTAAGCAGAATAATATGTCCCTCGGTATCATACCATAGTGGTAACATCCCTAGTGTGGGAATATAGAGAATGATCATAGGTTTGCCCATGCGCTAGTGAAACGGTGCCCATCAACTCCACTCTCTAAGCTTCTTCCCACAGACTCCAAGCCCAATACAACAAGCAGTTGGTATTGAATCATTTCTGACTTACGACGATACCACTTATTGCAAATTAGAAATATATTCCACCAGGTTTAAAGGCTGTGTCAAAAGAAGATCACCAGGCCTTTCTTCCGTGATACTTCTAAGTGGGTTCAAACCACTCTTTTTTTTTTGGGGGGGGGGGATTAGTTAGCTGATGCACCCAGAAACCCGGCCATTGCTCTTCTCCACATCTTGACACTCTCCCTTCCCTACAGATAACATTCTGCTTTTTGACCTTGATCCTTCACTTACAACTGCAAATAGCCTGCACAACTCACCTCTGACAAACAATACCATTTTTCTTGATATTGAGGAAGAGATGTCCAAAAAAGGAAAACTATAACTGTCCAACTTGTCATAGAAAGATCCAAATGAACAATGTCGTCTGTAAAAATTATTAAACAAAAACCTTATATCCATATAAAATCATAAAATTTTTCACAATAGCAAAAACAAGACTACCAGTGCTATGAGTATCTTGGAGAGAGACCTTCCATTTTTACTACTCAATACCAATTTTAGCCACCATTTGCAACTTTCAGGTTGCCAATTACTAGCTCATATGCATTCTTTTTGTTTTTAAGCATAAACTCACATAATATCAAACTTCAGCAGTATAATTCTAGATACCAAATATAAGTAAATCTCACATATCATTAAAACAATAAATAGCAAATTTCATAAACCACTAAAATAGTAAAAATCTACCTGTTCATATCCCCTTGTGGTAGAAGAATTACATGTTTAACTAAATCATTTGGTTACTGTGATAGGTTATTGTGCCAACCTTGCCAATAAGAACATGTGGGATTCCAAACCTTGAGGACGATACCCCTACTCAGAATAGCCAATGCACAGATAGGACCAGAAGGCTGGTTCCACTAAGAGACTGATGTCTCTTGCTGAACCATGGCCCTATGGGGGACAACATTAGAGACAGTGTTAGGATTTTACCCGATCTAACCCCATCACATAAAAGCAAACACTAAGGGCATGTAGCAGGGTGGGGGGGGTGGGGAAATAGAGCATGTAGGTCCCAAAGGAGTGCCAAGGGGCATTGAATACCATTAGACTCAACCCAAGGACACTTCTAGAAGTCAACAAACAGACCTTGAACTATTTACAGGTTTTTTTTTTTCTGGACATTGGTTTTTTCGATGATACTGTAGTCATCATTTTATTTTCTTTTGTTGTTTTGTCTTTCTATGCCTTGTTTTTTGTGTATATTAGTATCTCTGTAGGTCTGTGTAGACAAGATAAACTGGATGATCAGCCTGAAGGAGAAAACGATGGAACTAATGGTTCTGGGGGATATGGGAGAGGGGGATGTGGGGGAAAGAGGTGGTTTTGACCAATCCAGCGACAAGAGAACAAGTGGTCCAAAATCAGTGGCCAGGAGAGTGTGAGAAGTCTGGTAGGGATTGATCAAGGGTAAAGTAACCCAGAGAAATTACTGAAACCCAAATGAAGATTGAGCGTGGTAGTGGAACAATACGAAAGTAAAAGGAAATAGAGGAAAGAAGTAGAGGGCAAAGGGCATTTATTGAGGTCTAAATATAGGCGTGTGCATTGGTAAATATATTTATATATGATAATGGGGAAATAGATCTATGTGCATGTTTATAGATTCTGTATTAATGCAGCAGATGGACATTGAGCCTTCTCTCAAGTACTTCCTTGATGCAAGAACACCTTGTTCTATTAAATTGGCATTCTTCAATTTTCACCTTCCCGACGCCATTGTTGAAGAAAAAAGTGTGCATAAGCAAAAGTGGTGAAGAAAGTTGATTGTATCCAGCTATCAAAAGATATAGCATCTGGGGTCTTAAAGGCTTGAAGGTAAACAAGCAGTAATTTAGCTCAGAAGCATCCAAGCCCCCATGGAAGAAGCACACCAGCCTGTGTGACCACGAGGTGTCGAAGGGAATAGAAATCAGGCATTAAAGAACTCAAAATCATACCATTGTGTGCTCACCATCCTGATATGATTGCTGAAGACAAATGTATGCACCAACAAATGTGGTGAAGAAAGCTGATGGTGCCCGGCTATCAAAAGATATAGTGTCTAAGGTCTTTAAGGCTTGAAAGTAAGCAAGTGGTCATCTAGCTCAGAAGCAACAAAACCACATGGAAGAATCACACCAGCCTGTGTGATCAAGAGGTGTCAAAAGGATCAAGTATTAGGTATCAAAGAACTAAGCATTATATCATTGTTAATGGGGTGGGGTACAGATTGGGGACCCCAAAGCCCATCTGTAGGTAATGGACATTCCCTTACAGAATGGTTGTGGGGAGGAGACCAACCAGTTAGGGTACAATGTAGCATTGATGAAACATGCAACTTTCCTGTAGTTCTTCAATACTTCCTCCTCCCCACTATCATGATCCCAATTCTACCTTTCAAATCTGGCTAGACTGGATGTATGCCGGTACAGATAAGAACCAGAAACACAGGGAATCCAGGACAGATGATCCCTTCGGTGGTAAGAGTGGAGGGTGGAGGGACCATGGTGTAGAAAGGGGGAACCGATTATATGGATCTACGTATAACCTCTTCCCTAGGGTGCAGACAACAGGCAAGTGGGTGAAGGGACACACTAGACAGTGTAAGATGTGGCAAAATGATAATAATTTATAAATTATCAAGGGTTCATGAGGGAGCAGGAGGGAGGGGAAAATGAGGAGCTGGTGCCAAGAGATTAAATAGAAAGCAAATGTTTTGAGAATGATGAGGGCAACAAATGTACAAATGTGCTTGACATACAATGTATGTATGTATGTATATATTATAGTAAGAGTTATATGAGCCACCAATAAAATGATTTGACCAAAAAAGTGTGAGATTAATAAAGTCACAGTTTAATTAAAGTGCAAAGAGATAAATGGCTCCGTGAACCTCGACTTTCTGTCTCTTGCTCTCTGGTGATCAAACCAGTGTGTGGCTGCTTTATCTAGTTCTCTGCTTCAACTTGAGAGCTACCCTACCTGTGGGACACCCAACCTGTGTACCATGTCGCTATGACTTGAGGCTCCTTTGAAACCTGCTTTATCACACTGCTGATGTAGACATCACTTGAGCTGGGAACTGTCCGGTCCTGCCATCTGGCTGACTATTGATAATTCGCCCTGCTCTTTGCTGCCTGTGACTGGACTGTCTGCATTGCTCTGCAGGAGACTCAGCTGCCTGCTCCCTTGACCTTGCACCCAGCAGCTCTTGTGAGTTGAAGGACTGCCAGTACTTTAGCTGTTTCTCCGAAGTAAGTTGAACTGAGCTCTCTATACTGCTGTTATATTCCTTCCTCTCTATCCATCTAGCTATTATCTAAAATCATAAGTGCCCTGGTTTTGTTTCTCTAGAGAATCTGTTTTAAACAGTTACCTTGTGAAAACATAAAAATTGGAATCAATTTCCATTACTTAGAAGTGAATTTTTAACTTATTGTTCAAAGACAACTTTAGAAATCCTCCTTAAGGAGGTCTTCTGTAGAGCAAGTTTTATTTCGTTTAGGATATGGCTTTTTATTTTGTTTCTGCTGAACTACATAGCCTCATGACTGATCTCAGTAGTGAAATCATTTTAATTGTTCACTTAAGAAGCACTGTAATCACATTGCACTATAAGTAAAACAATCACTATTTTTCTTTAGTAAACTACATGTCTGTGCCTTCCCACTTAGGCTAAATACAATGTGTAAAGTTCTTATAGCTTCCAAAGCTAAGTTTAAAATGTTAACACGTTGCTTAAAAGAGAAAAGAAAAATAGACTTTGGAATGTACACTGTTCCAATAAGCTGACTTATTGCCAAAGTAAAGATATTTTTAGCATGCTTCCCAACTGAGACAAAACAGATGCCAACCCATTTGAAAGAGTGTTACAGGGAATCGTCTGAGCAGTCATCACACACGTATGCTCAAACACAGCACAAACATAAACTGTAATTGGGAAATTGCAGTCTGGTAGGAATTTTATGAATAGATCATTTCCTCAGGTACATCCATATTTAGAAACATGGGGTTTGCTGTTTTCCATTTCCATTTCTCCAGCCAGAATAGTTGACTGGCATAGATAATTCATGTCCTAGAAACCATTCATCATAAATATTTATGGAGCACCTACTGTACTTAAGGCACTTTGCTCAAAAAACCTATTATCTCTAAGACTTCTTACAACACATGGGAGCTATTACTAGACTCCAGGGCTTTTCCTAACAGGAAAGAAGAGAAAGTTTACTATGCCTGGCAGCTGGCAAAGGAATACATGCCTCTGTGTCTGGTCCTACTCCTTAATCCTCAACTAGGGTGATTTCTCCGCTTAGAGAATTCAGTTAAATAATGAAGTTCGAAGGAAGAGTTGTTCAATGATAAAGAGTTTTAAATGATGTAGAAGACACAGAAATCATGGGTTTTAATAAGAACCTTTGGCAAATTTTCTACATGCAAATCTTTAAGCATTCTGTAATTCAAAAAACAGATGCTTCACCCCAGCTATTCTTGAAAGCTGTGCTCTTTTCCTCTGCTTCCAGTGTGATAACACCTGGCTGCAGTGCGGAGCTGATGGCATGAGAGCCAATGCAGCCAGCCCTGTCAAATGGTAAAATGAAAACTTACTTGCTCTACATTCTGATTTTCTGTATCCTTCCTCACCTCTCAGATGTAGCTTCCACCTGCTTTATAGACATCTAAATTTTACAGACTGTAAAATTGGGGCTTGTGGGGTTGGGGGGGGCAGTGGAATATCCTTATAGGCAACACTTTCCCATGTACTGCAACAAAAAGCATGCTGCCTCCAATCTTCACTCCCATTACATCGTGGAGGTAATGTCTTCAGAAATTCTACCTATTCCTTTTTGTTTGAAAATCATGCAAATGGAACATGATATGGATGATGGGATTTTTTTTTCTTTGTCATTCAATCAAAAGATATCTGGAGAAAAAAATCTTCATAGTAGGAAGCTGTTGCCTTAAATGGATTTTCAAATACTTCTGCTCCATGAGATTCTAGCAAAAAAAGTCTCCTGAGATGCCAGTATATTAACTGTCTCACAGAATTAAGTTGAACTGAGCTCTCTGTACTGCTCTGTGGACTAATTAGCTGTTTATTTCTTTGTGATATATATATAATTATAAGTGTCCTGGTTTTGTTTCTGTAGAGAACCCTGTCTAGCACATACTTTTTTTGATGATTCCAAAGGGGTTATCCTGTTAAAAAAAAAAAAACATGGGACAATTATAGGAGCTTAATAGGAAAAAGATTCAAGGAACTAGAAAACTGTTTTGGTGACCAAAAAAAATGCCAAGAGAAATATGCTGAGGAATTGTTTTCCATCTCGACAATACACCTACTCATGCTTTGATGTTCCCTAGTGCTGTGCTAAAAGCATGTCATTGTGAAATCTTACTCCATCTACCTTACAGCCCTGATCATGCCTCTGCACACTGCGTTTTGTTCCCCAAACTTTAAAAAGAAATACACTCTTTGTGTCCCTTAAGAATGCCCAGGCTGTTATTTTTAACATGGTGGTAATCGAACAGTGCAGAATTCTTTGGAGAAAGATTAGAGAGATGAAGGGACCACCCTCAAAAGTACATGGACCTCGATGGATCTGTTGAGAAGCTAAGCGTTCACCTTTTGATGTGGTAGTGTAATAGCATTTCCCTTAGTTTGTGGCATGTGGTGGTGGTGGTGGTCACCCTTTGTGGTGACTTGGTGACTCACTCTACACTGTCCACCAGGTCAGCCGGTTAGCCCCACCAGGCGCTCCCCGGGAGAAAGAGGAGGAAGACTGCTCCCTTACAAGGAGACAACTTTGAAAACCCACAAGCGCAATTCCACTCTGTCCTATTGCGCTGCTCAGAGTCAGAATTAAATCAATGGCAGTGAGTGCAGAGTTCAGCTGATGGAATATAAAATGTGCTGCTCCACAGCTTACAAAATGTAAAGTTTATGGGTTTTCTGAGGTTCAAAGAAGAGTCGGCCCAGGACCCTGCAAGGAAAACCCCTGAGCAGAGCCAGTGTGAGACCTGTCTGCAGTGGCCGAGACGCCACACGGCTGAGCAGCTGAGGATCAAAGAGAGTCTTGGCTCATGGCTGAGAAGAGGTGCTGCTGTGGATGACTGCCCACTTACTGTTTACTGAACCTGACTTGTGCTCGCCTGCTGACTTACCTAATCAAACGCGAACACTGTAAGGAGGTAGATGAGAAGATGAAAAAGCAGCCAAACTGGTTTAAAGAAGGAAAACCTAAATTTGTTCAAAGATTCATCTCTCTCTCTCTCTCTCTCTCTCTCTCTCTCTCTCTCTCTCTCTCTCTCTTATTTTATCCTGTGTGCTGCTCATGTTTCTCAAAGACTTTCCAAGAAAATCTCCATCCATCTCGCTTTTTCTCTTTAATATCATTTGAGTCATTAAAAGTGGTTAAAGGAGGGCAAATATGAAAGCCACATTTCCTAAGAAAAAAAACTTCCCCGACTTGCATATCTGTAAAGTGAGAGTATAAAAGACTGATGAACCTTAACTAGGGAAAACTCCCACGAACCTAGAAATACTTTTGTGTAGGACGTAAAGACGTAATGCAGCTGACTGATGCTCTCACAAGTCCAAACATACAAAGATGAATTGGAGATATCTAGAGATGCTTTCTTATTTGGAACCCTGCTTGCGTGTTTGGTCTTTGAAAGAAACCTGCAGTGATGTCCAAAAAAAAAGAAGAAGAAGAAGAAGAAAGAAATCTACGTGTATGTGCCAGCTGATCTGCTGTGTCAAGTCTACTCTTGAACCTTGGGTGATTGACAAATCCAAAATTGGTTCAGATTACATGAACAGTTTTTACCAGTAAATTTAAAAATAAAAAACTAAATCAAGGGGGACGGAGGGAAGATGGCGGCCAGATAGGAAGCCCACGCCCGGAGCTCCTGGAGATCGGTGAGTGGGGGTGACACGGGGAAGGACCGGGCTCCCAAATTGGGTTTTGTGACTCCAGGAACGCTCAGAGCCTCCTCTGAACCAGGAGCAGGCGCGACTCGCACGCGCGCACTCCCCACGGACGGGGGCACAGACGCCAGCACAGACGCTGCGGGTACTTTGTGCTGGCGAGATCCAGGGCGCTCCTCTGCGACCCTGAGATCTGGGACCTGAAGTTAATCAGTGCCCGCGTGCGCAATCGCTGACCAGTCCTCCCCACCCCAAGGTGCCCAGGGTGCCCAGGTGACACTCCACGCAGACCCACACCTCTCGCTCCCCACCCCCAGGGACTCCTGTGTCCCAAAAGCACAACAGTTGGCCAGCCCCTCCACCACCCGGGAGGCCCGTGCCCAGGCGCACCTTAAGGGCATCACCACTGCCCAGGATAAGATCAAGCCATCCCTTAAACGCAAGCCTGCCCACCTGGGCCACACTTTCTAACAGGAGCAGAAGGAACACCCGCACTCCCCACAGTCGCTGGCGCTCCTCACAGACACTGCCAGTTCAGGGCACCCGCCCTAAAGCCAGCTACAGAGAGGCCCGCTTTACATTGTCTACTGGGTAAACAGCCAGCCCATCCTCCCCACCCCAGAGTACTAGAGGATTTTTTCCCACCTATCTGTGGCAAGTGCCCCTAGCCAGGAACAGATCACCCAACTCCCAACCCACCCCCTAAACCCACTCCCCTGCTCAGCCAACACACTCCATCAGATCTGCAAGGCCTAGCTGCAAACAGTGCCTGAGGGAAGCTATATTATAAGACCAGCCTCCTAAAGAGAGACCCCAGGGCCACAAAACAGCCAGGAAAATGCCACCTAATACGAATAAATCAAACAAAAAGCAGCTAGCAGCTTCCACAGTATCAAGAAAAGAGAAACTGCATCCGATGCAAGAAGATCAGCTGGACCTAACAGCAGTCATAGAAAATGCGGAGATCGATCAACCACAGAAAGAAATCTTCAAGATGTTACTAACACGTATGCAGCTTTTGAGCGACACATTAAAGAAGAAAGAAGTATTGATACAGGAGATAAAGGCCACGCACCAAAGGGAAATCCAAGAACTAAAGAGTGAGCTAACAGAAACTAATAGTAAGCTCTCAGATTTCGGCCAGAGAATGGAGGAGGCAGAAAATAGGACAAGTGACCTAGAGGCCTCGCAAGTAGAAATTAATAAGTGGGAGAAAAAATCTAACAAGTCTATGAGAGAAGCAGAAGAAAATACTAGATGCCTGACTGATACTATGAAAAGAAACAACATTAGGATTATCAGTCTGCCGGAGGATGAGGCATCAAGAAAACCAACATCCAAAATAGTGAGGGAATGCTTAGAGGAAAACTTCCCTAGCTTAATGAAAGAAAACCATATAACCATACAGGAGGTGGAAAGAACACCAGCTAGACTAAACCCCAAGAAGAAAACACCAAGACATATAGTTGTTAAACTATCCAATTATGAGGAAAAAGAGAAAACTATGAGAGCAGCTAGGGAAAAAAGGGCAATCACATATAAAGGCAAACAGATAAGAATATGCTCGGACCTATCAATGGAAACGATGAAGAAGAGGAAAGAGTGGAGCAGCATTTTCTGAAAATTGCAGGAACATGATGCAAACCCAAGAATACTCTATCCAGCCAAATTATCTATCAAAATTGATGGAGAAGTAAGAGTCTTTCCAGACAAGGAAAATCTCAGAGAATATGCCAAAAGGAACCCAGCCCTACAAAAGATTCTCACTGACCCACTGGGAGAAGAACAACAACAACGACTTAACACAGGTAGAATGAATCTACCCAGAAACTGTCAAAGGGATAACAGCCCCCAAGATAACTCTGGCTCAGAGATGGAAGAAAGGCAAGAATGAACCACAAACATATATTGACACAACCTATGGAAATAGAAAAACATCCAATCCAAGAGTGATAAAATGACAACACAGAGTGCACAGATAGATGTAATAACCCTAAATATTAATGGATTGAACTCAAGCCTTAAGAGACAGAAATTAATAGACTGGCTTAGAAAATACACTCCCTCAATCTGCTGCCTACAGGAGACACATCTTAAGATCACAGAAAAAAATATATTGAGAATCAAAGGCTGGAGAGAAATATACCAAGCAAACAGCAATTCCAAAAAAGCTGGAGTAGCAATCCTAATAGCAGATAAAATTGACCTCAAAGTGCAAACCATAATAAGAGACAAAGAAGGACACTATATAATGCTTAAGGGAAGGGTAGACAATGATCCAATAAGCATCTTAAATATATATTCCCCGAATGAGAGACCTGCAGAATATGTAAACCAGACACTTTATGTGATGAAAAAAGAAATTACAGCCTCAACAATTATAGTGGGTGACTTCAACACACCACTCTCTGAGAAGGACAGATCACAGGGAAGGAAACTCAACAAGGAGGTGAGAGATCTAAATACTACAGTTAGACAGTTTGACTTGGTAGATATCTACAGGGTCTTTCATCCAAAGGAAAAACATTTCACATTCTTCTCAGCCCCACATGGAAGTTTTCTGAAGATAGACCACATACTGGGACATAAGGAGAATCTACATAAATTTAAGCATATTGATATCATACAGAACTCACTCTCAGACCATTCTGCCATAAGGTTGGAAATCAACAAAAGGAAGGTAAGGAGAACTAGAGAAAATAGTTGGAGAATGAATAATTCTCTATTGCAAAAGGAATGTGTGCTGGCCCAGATCAGAGAGGAAATTAAAAAATTTCTAGAAACCAATGAAACTGAAAGCACTATATACCAAAACTTATGGGACACAGCAAAGGCAGTCTTAAGAGGAAGTTTCATTGCAATACAGGCACACCTGAAAAAGGAAAAGCATCTCATAACTGATATGTTGACACAGAATTTACAACAACTAGAGCAGAGTAAGCAGGATAATCCCACTAATAGCAAAAGAAAAGAATTAATAAAAATCAGGGCTGAGATTCAGGAGAGGGAAAATAAGAAAACAATGGAAAAAATTAACACTGCTAAAAGTTGGTTCTTTGAAAGAATTAACAAAATTGATAAACCATTGGCAGACTTAACCAAAGAAAGGAGAGAGAAAATTGCAATAGCAAGAATAAGGGATAAAAGAGGGGATATCACAACTGATCCTAATGAAATCAAAAGAATAGTCACTCAGTACTACAAAGATCTTTACGCCAATGAACTCAACAACTTGGAAGACATGGACAAATTCTTGGAAAAGCAATCTCTTCCTAGATTGTCTCCAATGGACGTCAAGAATCTTAACAGACCCATAACAATAGAAGAAATAGACAAGGTTATCAAGGGACTACCAACAAAGAAATCACCTGGACCAGATGGCTACACAGGAGAATTCTACCAAGCATTCAGGGA